>JAFBJQ010000173.1:541176-563676 GCA_016785345.1 Trinectes maculatus
ACACACACACACACACACACACACACACACACACACACACACACACACACACACAGCCCTTCCACACAAGATTTACTGGGTAGCAATAAGCTAATGGGACTGAGCAGACACACTAGAGGCTGAGTAGCCATGATGTCATTGACTGTGCCAGTATGTCCTCTCTCCCTCCTCCCGCCTCGCTGCACGAAGGGGTCGACCGGCCGTACTCCAATCAGGAGTCCAGATTGCTTTATTCATAGCCTCCATCCATTTACCGCCGCAGGTACATTTTACTCTCTGTGGGTTTGTGCCGTTGCTGTTTATGGACAGGGACACACTGCAGTAATATACAGTAGCAAAGAGGCAGTGGTAGCAGCAGAAAAGGCTATGGATGAAATATTTAACAGCCGTCATGACTAAATATCTTTCACGCTGACTAGATATCTCTCTTATTACTTGGAGTTGCAAGTAAACTGTAATGTTAATGATGTCTGGAATGGTTCTGCCTATTTCTAATTCCCCCAAGGTATCAGAAATTGACGTCAAGTCAATGCTTAGAGCGTGTCTGAAAAGTCTGTTGATGTGCGTGGAAAAGAAATTATGACAAGATAACACAAATTTAATGGCATAAATGAACACGTCGTCTTATAAATTCAGTTTATGATTGTTTCACCACACTGAATGGACTTTTCTTATTTTCATCAGCATCGCAGCTGTGCTGAATCAGCGGGAAAGATGAGCTGCAGAGGATCTGAATTTCAGTTGACCTCTCATACACTTGGCACCATAATCACGCGACATAGTGACGTCACGGATGACATCACACACTCGACGCTGCGTTCCCTTTCATGTGTGCGAGTGGAAATCTATGTGTTTGATGTCATCTGTGACAACACGCACTGCAAGCTGCGCTCCCTTTTGTGTAACCTCATTGATTGCGTGATCACCAGCCCTCTGCTACTAACCCAAACCTCCAAGCCGTATCTAATCATTTGCACAGGACAAAAAACTGCTGAATACTGTAAAAGTTAAAAATAGTCAACAAAATTTCTATACAAGCAGAAATATCCCGAAAGAGCTGAACATTTTAGAACTGGAGACGACAGCGACCGAAGAAATGGAGGAAAAGTAAGATATAATAACAAAGATGAGGAAAACAATTAGCGATATGATGGTTTAGTTTGTGTTCGTGCCTTCATGTGTGTGTGTGTGTGTGTGTGTGATGGAGAGACAGAGATAGAGAAAGAGAAATTGAGTAGAAGAGAAGAGGAGAAAGAGAAGGAGCTTGTGTCTGCGTTCAGTGTAGAATGAACAGCAGAGCGGGCATGTGGACTTTGAATAGATTGAATTAAGACAGATCGAAGGACAGAAATCAAATCAACGTTATCTGAGAGTCAGGGTGTTTCCTCATGTGCTGCTGCTGTGTTAAAGCTCATCAGCTGTGTTTGTGTCAGCCTGTGTGCACAGTTCCCGCAGAGTTCATCTCCTTGCTTGACCACTGATGAGAAACGCTTCTATCCTGCATCTGTCAGCATGGCCAACAGCCCGGTGTCTCTAGCAGAGGTGGCCGCCGCCTTCCACAGGTTTGCTGTCCATGGAGACCCCAAAGCCACAGGGAAGGAGATGAGCGGCAAGAACTTTGCCAAGATCTGCAAGGACTGCCGCATCATCGATGGGAAGAACGTCACCAGCACAGACGTCGACATACTTTTCAGCAAAGTCAAGTAAGATTCCATGTTCGAAAGCACAGTTCATTCTATGGAAAGTCAATTATTTGCTTATTATTTATTATTATTATTATTATTATTATTATTATTATTATTATTAGTAGTAGTAGTAGTAGTAGTAGTAGTATAATAAGCAAATAAAACAAACAATACTACTACTACTAAATGATTATTATTATTATTATTATTATTATTATTATTATTATTATTATTATTATCTCATAGTCATTCAAGGGTAAAAAGAAGGGGAACAACAAAGGTACTAAGACTGATGCTCTTTTTTACTAAGTGATAGATGTTATCCCTTGGGGGAAAAAAAAGACACACTGAAGAGTGCAACGTACACACTTGTTTGTGAGACATGACATACAAAGAGGCCGGTTGTGTGATTTTAATCATTTTGTGACTTTCCTAATTTGGCCACGCTGTGTTTGTTCAGGGCGAAGTCGGCCCGCGTGATCACGTTTGAGCAGTTCAACCAGGCCCTGAATGAACTGGGTCTCAAACGTTTTAGAGGCAAAACCAAGGAGGAGGCCTTACAGCAGCTTTATGGTCTCATTGCTGGGAGGGAGCCAGCGAACGCTGGAACCACTGTGAGTATTTCATAAGTCATAACCGCCTCATTCTTATTCTTTAGCATATACAGCATATCACACTACTCTAAGCCACCATCATGCAATTAACAAATTAATCTGATGTAAAATGGACGAGCTCAGGTATGAAGAGGAGGACACACCAGTTTGTGTTACAGTTAAATATGAGTGGGGTTGGTTGAGGCCCAAAAACAAGAGCTGAAAAGAACAAACAGTATTGTTAGGATGGGTTATGAAGAATGCAATTCTTGATTTTACCACCAGATGGTAACAAAGACATTTTGTTTGCAGCACATTGTTACTTTAAAAGTCGAGTAAGTCGAGAAATACTTACTACTCATAGGAAATAATGCTGTTTACATGGTTATATTGTAGGGACCGAAGGCACATCCACATAATATATATCATTCTAAATTATTATTATTATTATTTATATTTCCCTAACTTTAAACTAAGTTTAAGTTTAGACGAGAGATTTAGGTTAGGTTTAATGGTTAGTAATGTACAAATTATTTAAAAAGTTTTTTTTTGGATTGCTTATAGAAAGTAGCAAAGACAGGAGCAGTGGAGAGACTGACTGATACCAGCAAGTACACTGGATCACACAAGGAGCGTTTTGATGAGTCGGGCAAAGGGAAGGGGAAGATCGGCCGCGTGGACGTCATAGACACAAGTGGCTACGTGGCATCTTACAAGGGCAGCGGCACTTATGATGAGAAAGTGAAGAAGACATAAGTCAATGATGGAAATCTATAGGCGGATATTGGAAAAAAAGGAATGGGAATGATCTACTGCTTTTTTAATGACAGAAGAAATATACATTTTAAACATACCATAGTGTGGGCATATATAGATGATTCCACAACTCGTATAGATTTGCATTTTCAAGGTTTTCACTATTCACAAGTGATATTGAAGACAATTAACACGTTTTCTCTAATTTTACAAGGCCCAAAGAAACTAACTCTGCTTAGACCTGTATCACACTGTGCCTTATTTTTGATTTAGCTGCTGGTGCTGCTATAATGTGCTGTTATTTGCAACTTCATGCAGTGTCTGAAACTTTAGCTGGTTGTCGGTGGGTTATCAATTTTATCAGGTTTTCCTCCTGTGGGTTAAATGAATAACTAGAATGTGCTGAGAAAAAGCAAACCAAAGCAAAAAATAAATAAATCAATAAAAACAACGGGTTCCCTTTTGAATCAGACACCACTCCAAATTGTACCAGATTTTCCCTTGGGTCATGATCCCCCCCAGAAGCTGAGCACAGCAGCAGCAGAAAGACAAACAGCACAAACAGTAAAACCTCCTTGTTAACTCTCAGCATAAAGGGCAAAATGGAATTGGAAAAGTGAATGTAAAAAACTGAAGTAAATCCCATAGAGCATCAACATGTGTGTGTGTGTGTGTGTGTGTGTGTGTGCATATGCATTTCTATCATAGACATACAGTAACTGACAACGGTTTGGATTCTGTTATTAATTTTGCTGTGTGAGTTAATAGATTCTATAAGAAAATAAAGAGTAATAAAATATGAACTCACAGTACACACAAAAACACAGATCTCTATATTAAACTTTTTATTGAGAAACCATTCTACACAATGCAGCTTTTAGCTTCTGCCATGTAAATAACCCTCACCAGTGGCCTGCTGACCAGAAATAGCCAGGATACAGTTTCACAACATAAAGCGTTTACATAGAACAATAAACCTTCAGCATTTACGTCCAGCTCACTCAGACCCTCCTTGTAACGTGATGCCCATGACATTTCGGGAGAGTTTAAGTGAACCCTTTAACTTTGCTTATCCTGTGGTGCATATGTCTAAGGATAATCTTTCCCTTCTTTAAACCATACTACAGTGCTGCCCTGATAAGCATCACTTAACCTTTGTGGGAATGCTGGTGTTGAATTCCATAATGCAGAAGCTGTTGAGATTTGTGTGTCATCTTTCGCAGACTTGTGATTTGTTATGTCAACACATAATGACGAATAAAAATTTGTATAAAACAATGGCATATAGTGTAACCTATGTGAAATATCTATGTGCTCCTATTCTTATTCTCTCAAGATAATACAAATGCATTTTCGGACACTCAAGACAAATAGGAACGCTGACTAGATAACACCTCAGGAAACTAAGGACGTTGGTGGTCAAATCCATGACAATGGGCTTCGGGCACATACACACACTAACCAAAACACCACCTTACGCCAAACTAGGCCATTCTTGATCCAGCGTCCTCAGCTTCCTGCAGAGAGGGATAAAGCAGCAGGCTTAGTATAAACAACAAACTGGGAGATCCTATCATCTATAACGTGACACCTCTGACCTCATAACCAATGTATGTTCAATGTATATTCACACAGGCTCAGGAAATTTTGATACACTCATCAGGTCGGTCCTCCTTGATGCTTACTCCCACCAGTCACACCTATAGTCAAACTAGCACAGCGGAGAGAATGTGAATAGGGAGAGAATGGAAAGTGGTGAGTGGGCCGCCGGATGAATGGACACTTATTTCTCCTCCCACCTGGAAATAAAACGCACGTTAAAAAAAAGGGGGGGACAGGGAATTCAAGGGAATTCTTGTGGTTTAAACACATAGCTGAACGATATTACACTGAAACACATTGGAGAGGAGATTCGCCTCTGGACTGCGGTGAGTAGAAAGTATTTATTTTTAAATAAAATTCCGAGGATAATATGAGTCCAACCTTTATTTTCATATTTCTCCCACTGTTTCTCCCAAGCTACTTTATAAAGAACATGTGCAATGTAGTCTTCACTGGAATAATCAAAATTTTATTAATCAAAAGAATAACATATTTGCCAACTGTGAACTTTTTAATAATAAAAAGACCATGAATAAAATTAAATTTTTGAATCTGTGAAAATATTTTGCCTGCAGCCTTGCATTTTTATTCCATTACCTATAATAATTTAAGAGAATAATTTTCCGGGTTAAATATAAACACAATTGAACAAACTCTTAAACTGCAAAAATGTAGCCTACCGTTATTTCAAATATATTCTTTTTCACACATTATTCTGCCTGCAGACAGTTCTTGCGTTGGAAGATGAGAGCTGTACTATGTACCCTGTTTATCTTGGGCCTGCTGTGGGACAGTGTGAGAGCTGAAAACAGCATTAGCAGCCTGCGGGCAGCAGCAGGTAAATAATACTATTATTTTGAAAAATTTCACATATTAGCTTTTTGGGGGGACACAGGGGGTCCTCGAGCTACGTCGGAGATCCATTCCTGAGGATGTGTCGAAACCGAATTTCGACGTAAGTCAGGCCATACATTCATTGTGCCATTGTGCATACATTGTGCCACCAGATGTCGCTATAACACCACGCTAAAATAAGAGTTTATTATGGTGAATTGCCTTTTTTGTCCCTCTTGACACACCGTAGGGGTTGAGATCACGAGTGTAATGAGCATTTCCTTTAGATTTCTGATATCAACCGTGTAGACCCTGTGTTGTGAATAAACCTACGGTATCGCCACGATCCCGAACGCATCTGTGTCCGTGTGCATCTCCTTACCGGCTGCCGCTAGCCCCCCCGCCAGCCGTCCATTTCACATAAGTAAACACAGCTGTGGAGGTGCTGTAAAGCCGGCAGGCGCGCTGAGAGACAGAGAAAGCGCTCAGCAACTAGTTCCCGTGTGAAGTCTGTACGTATTTACGGGGCAAACCGCTTAAGCCGAAACAAGGAAGTTCACGGGAGATCGTCGTAACCTCGAAAACGACGTAATTCGCGACCGACGTAACTCGAGGACCCCCTGTATATATCTATTTGGGGATACACACACACACACACACACACGCACACACACAATGCATTACACACACACACATTGCATTACCTTGGTGTGTGTGTGCCAGAGCTCTATTGGTCACACTTGAAAAACCATTAGACTTAAGTACTTGAAGACTCCCTCTCTCTTTCCTTTTCGCTGCATTTGTAGTTGAGCGGCTGGAGGCGCTGCCGTGCAGAAAATGGGACTGTGAGTGTGTGTTCGAGCATCAGCGCGGCTGCTGCTGTGCCAGCAATGAGCTGCAGGAAGCACAGGATCAAATGTTCCTGAGACTGATGGACCTGTCCAGCAGACTGTCACAGCTGGTTGATAGCGTCATCAAAGAAACAGGTAATCTGCAGCACTGTCACTGTCAACAATACTCAGCTAATTCCAACTCTGTCAATGAACTTTGAACTTTTATCCCGCTGGCAATACCAGAAGAGACACATGTTGCGTTCACTGCCTCTATGAGCCCCAGGACGAAGTGCTTCGGACCATTCACCAGAAACACTCCCATTGATTACGATGTCGTCATGCTCAACCAAGGACGTGGCTATAACTCTGCTCTGGGTAAGAGCTCACACTCATTTACACAACTGTTGTGATGCAGAAGGTGGCAGTGAATATCTGAACATCTGAGATGTTCAGATAACTTTGTGTACTGTTTCTGTTTGGTCTCTGATTTGTATTTTCTTTAATGTATATCTTTGTATTGTTTTCATTTTGGCCTTTCAGTTATTTAGACCTGAGACAGTTTTGTGTTTGGACTTCAGTTGAGTTCAGAAATGTTTTTGTCTGCACTTTTGGATCCTGTGTGTAACAAAACCTAACACATGGCGATTTGCAACCCTAAACAAAGATCAGTGGTGAAACGTACACAGTCATCTATTAAAAGTAAGAGAGGTGAGCTTAATACCATACAGACTGGACTCATCAGCAACTGTTCACTTCACATGAGCAGATTACTGATGTCATTTATTGCATTTTTTAAAAATAGGTATCTATGTTATAGAAATCCATCAATTTATTTTAAGCTGAAACTTAAAACTACAAAAGTCATGTTGCCTTATGCAAAATAAATAAAATGCTGAAGCAGCATTGCTATTTTTACAGGTCTATTCACAGCACCTCGCTCTGGACTGTACTCCTTCTCTTTTTCGGTGTACTCCAAGGTGGCCATGGCCGGGGAGAGGATGTACTACAAAGTGCAGCTCATGAGGAACGGGGAGGTGGTGGCCTCCACCTGGGAGGACAACAGGGAGGACACAGAGGACAGCAGCTCCCAGTATGTGCTGCTGTCACTGGAACAGGGAGACCAGGTCTACATGGAGCTACTGAGAGGACGGCAGCTGTGTGGGAACGTCATGGGCCTGAACATGTTTACTGGCTCCCTGGTTTACCCCTCACAGAACTAATTTACTAATTTTAATTTATGTTATTGCTTCCAAACAATATGGCTGAAATTCTCACGTGCAAACAAAGATGGATGCAGTTTGCTTAATATGTAAAATCATAATGTGTAACCTTTGTTATACCGTTGATAAAGCATGGTTTAATGCTGGTTTTACGCCTATTGCCTTAGAAATAAAGGAAAAGTGAAATGAAAAACTAGCAGTGACCAATTCAAGTAAATAATGAATGGAACCAAAAAAAAATGAGCTGCAGAAATATGCAATGACAAACCCTATATATTTTTTTGTTAAGTAAAACTTAGTTAACTTGAGTTAATACTCAGTTTTTGTGGGTTTACTTCAATATTTAGAAGAAATTATGTTTATTAGAATATGTTTGTAAGCTTGCCTCACTAATGTATTACTCTAACAAATAACACAGGTATGTATAATAACACACGTGTTGTCAGGCCGAGACTCAAAAACAGGACTCAGACGCAGAGGTATCACTAACGGCAAAATGAGTTTTACAAAATAACAACAAAAGCAACTCCAAAGAGGAAAACAGCTCCAAAAAGTACAAAAATCCAAACCACTCCATAGAGTAAAAAACATGAAACACAAACTCACACAACAAGGAGGTCAAAACAGAGTAACAACAGTAAGAGTTCAAACACTGCTGACTGTGACTGTGGTTCAAAAAAAAGGCTGGACTGCTCAACTCAAGGCCAAGACACTCTGGCACAGGACAAAGAAAGAAACACACAATTTATACTAGAGGTAATGGGGAACAGGTGGAAACAATCAGACTGATGAGCACACAAGGGAAATGCAAATGACCTGAAACAAGGGGAGTGTAACTATCAAAATAAAACAGGAAGTCATGACACACAATACAAGACAAAACAAAACTAAACCAGGTGTGACACGTGTGGCCTGAAATGTTTCTCAAATGATTTTTAAACATTAAGATAATGTTGTGATCAAGATGAAGCAATGATGGAGAATTGATTTAACTTAAATCAAGTAGGATGTAACATGTAGTTCACAAAATGAGCAATGACTACTTTTCAGTTTATTGTTTTGACATGTGTCACCATCTCGAACACTATTCACAAAAGCAGGAATTTGTTTTGGCTTACATTCCAGTGATGAATTTTTGATTCCAAAAAAACCAAAACAAAACCAAAACAAAAGCAAAGACAACATCAATGTGTCTGTGGCCATGAACTGCTGAATCAGACAGTTTGCAGTTCAGGTTGCTATGACGCCCTGAACGTGACATGACCTCACAGGATTCTACACCCAAATCTTTCATTTTCCGCTCATCTTTAATAACGTCCGTTATTTGGAACACCTCATACGGGGGGATGAGCACCTCCTCTTCAGATGGAAGAAATGAATATTTTTTCAAATAAGCGCCTGAGCAGGTGAGAATTTTAAAGCAGGTCTTGTTGCCAAATATTTTGCGGTTTGGCTTGAAGGAGCTAGAGGTAAAGGACCCAAATCGAAAAACCTGGTTCTGTTCACCAGTGAATTTACATTTAGTTCGTCTGTAAGTTTGATGACAGGAGCCATTGTTGTTCTGAATCTGTACAGCAGACGTCAGCAGGTAGTATAAATAGTGGAATTGGAATGATGAGCCATAGGTGCCTGATTGCATCCTAACTGCATCATTAAACACTTGGTATATGTAAACAGAGGTGTAAATACAAATAGCATGTACGTGATCCTTGGTTAGTGCGTCACTCCCTGCCTTCCTCAGTTTCTCTGCTGCACAGGTTTCTGTCTTCTTCCACACGCCCTTTAATGGCTCCTTCTTCTTGTCATTCATGTATTTTTTCTTGGCAATTTTGACCATTGTTTCACTGCAGCCAAAGTACATGTCATCAACTGAAGTTTCAGCCATGCTCAAGGGGATGCATGCATCATAGTCCAGTCGACTAAATTCCAACTGGGTCTAAAGACGGAATCCAAGAACATGAGGAAGGTCATCAAACAGACAGTGTTACAAATGTACCTAAAATCACACGCACACAGAGACACAAAATATGTTTTCCTCAAAATGTATTTGCTCTTGCAAATTGCTTATGTCAATGTGAATTCCGTGAGATAGTGCTGGTTCCACTCACCATCCTGGAGTCGGAATGTTTCCAGCAAAGGAGCAAACACAGTGAAGCAAAGATCAGCATGTTTCCGTTCATCCCATGTGGTTGGTAAGAGGATTCCTAAAATGCAGACAGACACAATATCAGTCACGAAAACAATGTGCATCAGTATTACTCATATGCATATGAATATACGTACATTTATTACTGATATTGTATATATATTTTTAAAAAATAGACAGTTTAAATTCTGACCCTCTTTCAAAAATGAAAAAAGAATGATCAACTTACCAGTCACAAAGTCTGGCACCAAGCTGAACCACCTGTGTCAAAGGGTTTGATCAGAGAACTCGTCCTCTACATATATATGTATATATATATATATGTACCCTGACCCCCCCACTCTGTGGTCACCAATTCTAACAAATCCATGCACAGAGTGCACGTAGACATTTACACTCTGAATGTTTGTTTGATTTGCAGCCCCTCCCATCATTAAAAATTTGTATTTTATCATGTGGGACTTTATTCTTACTCATTTCCTGTGTGAACTACAATGGTGCAATATTTCACAGACAAGTGCTGAGTGAGATTAATTTCTTGTGAGTATTCACTATAAATTATATTGTTAAAAAGAGCAAAATGATCTGAAGTGAAACATGGTGTGGTGTGTCGGTTTTATCGATAGTTTAACGTATTGATTGGGACGCTGTTCCAAACTAACATCGGAATGTCACTTTTCACCTGTGGACATTTGTACGTTTGATCATCTAGGGTGCAGGACAAGATGTGTGTTCTCACAAGTATATCAACCATTGAACATAAATGACAGAATGAATTACTTGCATGCTTGTTACTGTTTGTGTGCAAGGTGAGATAAAGCGTTTCACAGTTTTCAGTGGTTGGAAATGTGGTTTACTTTTACCAGAAGAACTGAGGCATAGAGGCACACACACACACACACACACACACACACACACACACACACACACATGCGCGCGAAAGGTTATTTTTGCAAGACAAATGTCACATCTGCTCATGTTCATCTCCTCGACTTCACTGGAGCAGTTGTGACATTTGTCCAGTCTTAACTTCATTAATGATTTATGAACCATTTATGATTTACTCTGTTCCACGGCTGACAGTTTGCACAATAGATCAGTCAGTCCAGACAAACTGTGCAGGTTTCTATTCTCAATGCAAATATGAGCCTTAAATGGAGGTGAAACTGAGAAAGGGAAATAACCCTTCATCACTGGCCAGACAACCGTTATGTTATACTCAGTTCAGCATACAGTGCTTTACCGTTATCTAGAGCAGGACGGAGAGATGTCTGGGGTGTTGCACAGAAAGTGTGCACAGAAAGTGTGCAACACCCCAGTGGTGTCATATGTCACCCCAGTGGTGACATATGAAAGAAAACATAAACAAATGCAAAATTTCATTTAGGTTCTTGATACATTTCTGTGGTACTTTTTGAATTTGTATTTTTATTTATGATGTGGCCCTGTAACTTCTTATAGAGCAAAATATGTATTATTTATGATCAATCAATCAATCAAATTTTATTTGCTTTAACAAAGAGTACAGGGTATGACATCCTCTGACCTACACCCTCAGCAAGTGTGAGGTATCCATCTCCCAGGGATAATATAATATAATATAATATAATATAATATAATATAATATAATATAATATAATATAATATAATATAATATAATATAATATAATATAATGTTGTGTCCATGTAACTTCTTATAGAGCAAAAAGACGTTCCAGTACTTCTCCAGCAGGTGGCAGTATTGTTTAAACATTTGCCCGAAAATAACTTTCCTGAGCTGTTCTCAGTTCTGTGCATCTGTCTGTGAACGTGTGTGTGTGTTTGTGTGTGCATTTGGAAGAGAGAGACGTGAGAGCCACAGATGAATAACACACACACACACACACACACACACGCACACGCACACACACACACACACACACACACACACACACACACAACCATGGGTAGGGTAGGACAGAAGTTTTAGTTTTACAAAGAGAGGATTAAATAAAAAATAAAAGTGAGACAGGTCCAATAGAGAGACGAGACACAGGAAGGAGAGGCAGAGCACAGCCAGACACATGGTGCAAACACACTGGGCAAGTGACGCTTGTGAGAGGGTGGGAGGAAAGGTTGGGAAGAGATATTTAGGGAAGGGAGAGAGAGAGAGAGAGAGAGCTGTACAAACACAGCATGGTGTGTGTGTGTGTGTTTGTGTGGGAGAAGTGTACAGTGAATTACTTCAACATTCCCAGCTGAGAGAAAAAAAAGAAATGATAGTTAAAAAACAATACAGAGCAAAGGGTTAGTAGAGTACAGATGTGGAGGAAGGGATAGAGAGGCAAACTGCGAGGAGGTGTGAATGATAGAGAGAGAGAGAGAGAGAGAGAGAGAGAGAAAGAGAGAGAGAGATGTTTGAGAAGAAAGCAGCCAAGGAGAGATGGGAATATCAGGGGAAAGGAGGAGGAAATGAAATGTGAGAGTGCGAGTGAAGGAGCGGGGGGGCGGGGGCTATAGGAGGGAGAGGACGAGCGAGGGGTTAGATAATGAAAAGGTGAGATACAGCAGGACAAATACAGCATGCGTCAGCGAAAATTAAAGTCTGAGAGTAGGAAAGGGGGAATGAAGGCCGGAAAGAAAAGAGGAGGTTAGGACATCGGGATGAGGTGTCAAGGAGTAAGATCATCACCAACGTCTCAACTGGACACATGTGAGGGAACGGGATGAGATAAGAAGCAGGCTGACTGAAGGGGGGTGCGGGGGGCAGATGAAGCATGTGTTATATGGAGGAGTTGGAGGTGATTGGAAGAGGAGGACCTGTTCGAGGTGGAGGAGGAGGAGGGCCTGTTTGAGGTGGAGGAGGGATGGAGACGATGTGGGCAGATACAGTGCTGGCTGAACAGGTGAGTCAGAGAGTAAACACACTGGAGTTGGGACCTGCAGATTAGCATCTGCTGAGGACGGCTATTTTCAGTACATAACTAATGGATTTGCCTCAGCTGATTTCAGCAGGGAGGAAGACAGGAAGGAGGGGGGGGGTGGAGGGTAAGACAGGAGAGAAGAGAGACAGGCTGAAGATCTTTCACTCTTCACCTCCACTGAATCAGAGGGAGCAGAGGCACTGAGGATGGAGGGATGAGCAGGAGGGGGTGGGGGGTATGGGTAATATGTTTGGGTGAGTTAGTGTGGTAGAGGGCGCCCTCTTCAGGTGGGTCACAGAGGCTGCAGAAGAAGACATTTATCAAACCTGGCAGATATAATATAATATAATATAATATAATGTTGTGTCCATGTAACTTCTTATAGAGCAAAATAAAAACCATACTACAGGCAAAGCCAACATGAAGGACAGTTTATAGGGAGCCATTGACAGAATCATTATAGATTCTATATCTCGAGCCAGTGTATAGAATACATCAACCCTGCAGAGGCACAACACAGTTCATCCTTCACTCATCTTTCCATATACAACTTTTCCCCGTATGGCACACTGTGACTCTTTGGTAAGTAAGACGTTCCAGTACTTCTCCAGCAGGTGGCAGTATTGTTTAAATATTTGCCCGAAAATAACTTTCCTGAGCTGTTCTCAGTTCTGTGCATCTGTCTGTGAACGTGTGTGTGTGTTTGTGTGGGAGAAGTGTACAGTGAATTACTTCAACATTCCCAGCTGAGAGAAAAAAAAAGAAATGATAGTTAAAAAACAATACAGAGCAAAGGGTTAGTAGAGTACAGATGTGGAGGAAGGGATAGAGAGGCAAACTGCGAGGAGGTGTGTGAATGAGAGAGAGAGAGAGAGAGAGAGAGAGAGAGAGAGAGAGAGAGAGAGAGAGAGAGAGATGTGTGAGAAGAAAGCAGCCAAGGAGCAGCCAAGGAGAGATGGGAATATCAGGGGAAAGGAGGAGGAAATGAAATGTGAGAGTGCGAGTGAAGGAGCGGGGGGGCGGGGGCTATAGGAGGGAGAGGACGAGCGAGGGGTTAGATAATGAAAAGGTGAGATACAGCAGGACAAATACAGGATGCGTCAGCGAAAATTAAAGTCTGAGAGTAGGAAAGGGGGAATGAAGGCCGGAAAGAAAAGAGGAGGTGAAGGGTGAGTTAGGACATCGGGATGAGGTGTCAAGGAGCGAAGGAGGAAAAAAAAACAGATGCTTAAGTAAGGAGACGGTCAGAGGTCAGACAGTAAGATCATCACCAACGTCTCAACTGGACACATGTGAGGGAACAGGATGAGATAAGAAGCAGACTGACTGAATGGGTGGGGGGGGGGTGTGTGGAGGGTGGCAGATGAAGCATGTGTTATATGGAGGAGTTGGAGGTGATTTGAAGAGGAGGACCTGTTCGAGGTGGAGGAGGAGGAGGACGTGTTTGAGGTGGAGGAGGAGGACGTGTTTGAGGTGGAGGAGGAGGACGTGTTTGAGGTGGAGGAGGAGTTAGACCTGTTTGAGGAGGAGGAGGAGGAGGACCTGTTTGGTGGAGGAGGAGGAGGACCTGTTTGAGGTGGAGGAGGAGGAGGACGTGTTTGAGGTGGAGGAGGAGAACCTGTTCGAGGTGGAGGAGGAGGAGGACGTGTTTGAGGTGGAGGAGGAGGAGGACGTGTTTGAGGTGGAGGAGGAGGAGGACCTGTTTGAGGTGGAGGAGGAGGAGGACGTGTTTGAGGTGGAGGAGGAGTTAGACCTGTTTGAGGAGGAGGAGGAGGAGGACCTGTTTGGTGGAGGAGGAGGAGGAGGAGGACCTGTTTGAGGTGGAGGAGGAGAACCTGTTCGAGGTGGAGGAGGAGGAGGACGTGTTTGAGGTGGAGGAGGAGGAGGACCTGTTTGAGGTGGAGGAGGAGGAGGACGTGTTTGAGGTGGAGGAGGAGGAGGGCCTGTTCGAGGTGGAGGAGGAGGAGGACGTGTTTGAGGTGGAGGAGGTGGACCTGTTTGGTGGAGGAGGAGGAGGAGGACGTGTTTGAGGTGGAGGAGGTGGAGGAGGAGGAGGAGGGATGGAGACGATGTGGGCAGATCCAGTGCTGGCTGAACAGGTGAGTCAGAGAGTAAACACACTGGAGTTGGGACCTGCAGATTAGCATCTGCTGAGGACGGCTATTTTCAGTACATAACTAATGGATTTGCCTCAGCTGACATCAGCAAGGAGGCAGACAGGAAGGATGGGGGGTGGAGGGTAAGACAGGAGAGAAGAGAGACAGGCTGAAGATCTTTCACTCTTCACCTCCACTGAATCAGAGGGAGCAGAGGCACTGAGGATGGAGGGATGAGCGGGGGGGGGGGGGATGGGGAATATGTTTGGGCACACAGTCTGGAAACGTGTGCGTGTGTGCGTGCACGTGTGTGTGTTTGCATATTATGCCCTGTCAAGCAGCATTTGACAGGGCACAGATGCTGCAGCATGTGAGGACAGACTACCCCCCCCCACCCCCCACCCCCCCTCTCTCTACAATGCTTCTCATGATTCTTCACCTTTTTTTCCTTCCTCTTTGAACACGAGCTGCGTTGTTCGGAGAAGTTGAAGAAGAAGTTGAAGAAACTAATATTCAAATATTCAACAGATGATACGACAAGATTCGTTAAGAGATCATCATCCAGGTTCTCATTTAGCCTGATACAATACAATAACAAAAGACAGACAGCACTGTGAGATCTAACATAACTGATAACAAAGCATGTTTTCATCTCATGTTGCTTCTTAATCACAAATGTATCAGGATGACTGTGTGAAGCTCTGGCTTCATATAAAGAGAGAGAGAGTAAAGAGACACTGAGCAGTGTTGTGTTGCCAGGTTCCTCTAATACCAACGATGGAGTTGTTCACACAGGACTAAAGTTAATCTGGACCTGGCCTCAACCCTGCTCTGCGTTTTAAAATGGAGACTCCAGGGCCTTGGGTTGTGAAGGGGGAAAAAAGAAAAATCACACAAAGCTCCCACACATTCAGTCCTTTCTCTCTCTCTCTCTCTCTCTCTCTCTCTCTCTCTCTCTGTCCACATGTGTTTATCTTTCAGTTTGTGCGTTCTTCTTTTTCTCCTTATTTTCATTCCCAAAACTTATTTCGACCTTCTCCTCATCTTCGGAAACGTCCTCCCCTTCCATCACTGCAGACTGTAAAGTTCCGTTTACAGTTCAGTAGAGGAACTGAGGGTTGCTGCAGCAGGAGCATGGTTTTAAAAGGTTTTTTTATTCTTTTAGTTCATCATGGGTGTGTTTTCACAATAAATAATAACAAACACTATTTCTTCTACATAGCACTCGCACCTCAGTGGATTAAGATAATGAAGATGGATTTCCCAGGTAGAAAGTATGGTAGCAATATCAACATCAACATCCACTTTAAGGTTTACAAGTAGCTTAGCTGTCTTGTAGACACAAGACTCAAACCAAAACACACTCTCATCTCAGCACTATCACATGACCCTCTGTCCCTCTTCGCCCTCCTTTTACTCTGACTCCCTCGCCGTCATGGCCGACAGCAGAGGTCCACAGCGCCGCTCCATCACCCTGCACTTCAGATCAGCTGCACTGAAGGCAACAGTGGTCGGGGGTCAGGGGTCACACTGAACTTCCCCAGAAATAATAACAACCAAGTCGCTGCACATCCGTGTGTGGGTTTTGTCTCTTTGTGTGTGTGTGTGTGTGTTGTTGTTTATTTGTGCGACAGACTAATAGAACAGCAGGTGGAAACAGAGGACTGCGGGTTAAGCGACCGGTGATGAAGGACATGTTGCAGTCGGGTGGATGATGACTGACAGAACAAATAGATGAGACGTGGTAACGAACCCTTTCCAAACAGATGGCTTCTGCCACAGCCTGAAGTCTATAGCTCAGATGCTTCCAGCATACGGTGCATGCAGATAAATCAATAAATGGATAAACAGATAAATAGATCGTCTAAAAGGTGAGATTCAGCAGACAACAGCATCTCATCCTCAGTAATGCCGACACAGTAGCTTTGGCCTATTTACCCAAATTACATTTCCCTGCAGGACTGAGACTCTGTGGTGGGAAAATGTTCTGAACCAGCAGGAAATGACAAATCTCACTTTAACAGTCCTGACTCTGAAAGCGGTGTGAGAGCACTCCGTCCACAGACAGCGTGAAGTCAGTTAAGATAAAACCTCCAAAGTCCCTCTGGCACGTGGCGTTCAGTAAATCAGCAGGGTGCGGCAACGTTCTGCCTATGGTGCCGCTTAAAAAGAAAACACGTAAACACATTTATAAACATATAGAGTGTCCAGGCTTGACTCAGGTAAAGAAAGTATCTATATACTGATGTGATGTTTTTATAGGTTTCCACACATCTTATTCTACACCAGGGCTGAAGAGCCTGGACACAAATACTGTATCTAAACCTACTCAACTCTGAGCATTCATTAATATCTATCAGGAAGCAGCTTAAATCTTTGTCGTACTACTAAGGCTCTGATGATGCTTTTCAATATGTCGTTAAGAGCTGTAAGGACATATACGATTAAAAAGCTTATTTTGATTTAAGGACTAAAAATCCAAGTGTTTTGTGGCTATGTTGGATTCAGTCCCAGCGTGATAGAGAAACAGCCCCAAAGGGCTTTTTCTTCAGTTTATAACTTGTGTCACACACAAATACAGTCATGCCCTCTATCTACATCGAAACGCCTACACACCATTTATATCGTCGTCTGATTTATTTTGAGAAAGTTGCCGCTGACATTTGGTGTTACTCTTATTTTCATCGTCAGAATATGTGTAGCCAGAGGTCTCGCTTTAAGTCACTAATACATGTCATTTATACAAAAACAAATTTGTTACGATCCTGCAACACACAAACGCACTGCAAAAAAGTGGGCGGAAACTTTTTTTCACCAAAGTTCACCAAAGGGCTAAAGTGGATTCAGAGTGCTGCACAGAGCTGTGTGTCTCGAGCCCTTGTTTATGCCTGTGAGACATATTTGGGATATAAAGTTTATAAGACTCATGTTTATTGTATTTTAGACCTAACACTTCTGAAGCATGCTTTGACTGCTTAATGCTGCCGTTTGCCTTGAAGCACAATAGTTGAAACAAAGCATTTTAATATTTGGGAGGAGGCAGTCACTGAACTGTAAACAAGCTGAAAGCTGAGGTGTATGTTCCATAACATCAGAGACATCAGTCTCTGACCTTACATTGACATTTACTATACGGTTATGCATTTGACAGACGCTTATACCCAAAGCTGCATGCATTATGTAAACAATGACAACTTCTCATGATGGTGCAAGAACATGCTTGTGTTATTATGTGGGTTATTATGGTTATAAAGTTATAGCCCCTGATCTGAGAGCTGTTTGCAGTGCAGCAGTGTCTGGAGCATTGGGAGAATTGAAAACGCCGCCTCATGAGGTGAAGTGTTTTGTTGTGTTTCTTTTTCTTCATCTGGCTGTATTGACTTGTTTTTAATTTGAAATGTGTCCCACAGTCAGCGCACTTTCCTTGACAGCGACCTCCACTGGGATTTGTAGTTTCATTTGAAGAGTCCGGGGGCTCGCTTTTGAATTGTTTTTTTAGTTTCGTTCCACAGCCCTTATCCTCCACTGGAAGGTACCAGTGGCTCTTACAAGCCCCCTAACTCTGTGAAAGTGGAATATTCAATTACCACGGCACCATCTTTAAAGGAAGTTTAAAGGTAGTAACAGAGATGGTAAAGATTTTGGCCCCAGCAAACCAGGGAGAAGTTTCCTGTCGTATGTTATGATTATTTCTGCCATTGCGATAATGTGGTGATGAAATTTATTCTTAACTATTAAATAAAGCACCAATGGGTATCAGGCTGGAGCCGCTTAATGTTTCTATGGAGGATAAAGGGGCAGTACGTATAGTATTTCAGTGTGTAATGGATTATTTCACTGTAAAAACGACATGGTTACATTAGATTGAGAAGCAACATATGCTTTGACTGTTATAGAAATGTTGACTAAAACATTATATAACGCATCTGACGGATCCAGCGGTAAAAAAAAAAAATGTATCCAAGCCTAAACTGATACAATGTGGGGACAAGTTCTGTATTGTTTGTGTGTCCTTCTCTGAGATTTGATGCTTTAGGTTTAGTCCATGTCCCGCTGTGTGTAGACCGATGTGTTGTATAGTGCTGAGGCTTCCAGCAAAACCCTTTACGTCCCCTTTCATCTGTCCCGTCACGACATCTTTCTTTATTTTCTCTTCTGCCACCATTTCCACCTGGCTCTCATTTTAAAAAAATCTTTTTACTTTACCACTTTCTCTTTCTATCTTTTCTGTCGTTTTTCCCTCCACATAAATGACAAGGCTGCATGTGACCCCGTCATAATACTGATGTATTTCATCCAAGCCGAGAAAACGAAAGAAATGATAATAATCGGAAATTGCGGAGCTGCTGCTTTTCTCTGTGACACGTCAAACAACCACCAAAGACACATTTTTTCAGGCATGTTGTGAACCTGTTATTCAGCTCACTGAACAAACAGTGACACATTTCCATCAGGAAAAGTAAATACAGGCAATTAACTGTTGATTTCTTGACTAAGAGTGACTGCCAGGCAGCCAGCAATCACCTCGCTAATCTTCTGAGCTGATTAAAAACAAAGAAAATGTCAGCTGGTGCTTGACAGGAGAGGATGTATAATTTACAGCAGCGGTATCATGAAAAGGTTTATACATTCTGCATGAGGCTCAGATTTTGGGTCATGACCTGTCTGAGAAATCAAAAAATATATAAATAGTTCTCGTCATCTTTGGTTGCACAAATGGTAAAGTTCTCAAAAACCACAGATTAAAGTAGAGGTAGTGGAGGATACAGGGAAACAAAGTCTCGATAGAGGAACGTAATAAGAGAATTAAAGTTGCACTCATATATAGAGACGTATTGCTCACTACATTCTGGAGGCCATATGGCAACATGACATTAGTGACAAAAGCCAGAGGGAAAGATCATGTACGTGTGTGTGGGGGGGTCATTAAGGCCCCATAGAGTGGTATGATTACAGGTGTAGTCACAACAATCACCTCCCACACCTTTTCAATGTGTTCAAAGTGTATGTATGCATTTTCCTATGTGAAGAGATTAGGCAAGCACTCAGGCTTCCATTAACCTGCCATTTCACAGTCCACAAAGTACAATAATCTAGAGGACACACACACACACACACACACACACACACACACACACACACACACACACACACACACACACACACGGGGAGGACTCGAGGGCCTAAGGTACAGTGTTTATAAGGGGTTGAACATTATGAGACCAGTTGGCCAGGCACAGAGCTATTTGGGGACAGTACCATCACAGCTGTGCGTTTACAGCTGTAAACACAGCTCGATTTAAACGGCAGGAGCCGCGTCTGTTGCTAGCCAGTTTACAGCCAACGACTGTTCAACTGCCACATTGATTGTGTGGGAAAATAAACACAAACGGTCTATACCAGCTTCAATCGCTGTGTCAGCACATCATCAATCTCTCTCTCCCGCTGTCCTCGTTCAGCAGATATGTAACTACTACTACTACTACTGCTACTCATAACTATTATTATTATTGTAGTAGTAGTAGAGTAGCAGTAGTAGTGGTGGTGGTGGTAGTAGTGATAGTAGTATTCACTGGTGATACTACTATTTCCAGAGTTAAATATTATTATATCTATAAGTATCACATTTTGGCAGTACACCATATTCTACAGTTCAACTACTATGCAACTCCTTCTTGTTCCCCCCTTCCCCTCCACCTCCCCCTCCACCATTTCTTCCTCTGCTCTCACAGCCAACTGGTGGATGCAGATGGCAGACGGCAGTGCCTTGAAATAATGTCTCTTGTAATTTGGCGGAATACAAATAAAAGCAAATTGTACCATTTGGCTCCAAGGTCAGAAAACAGCTTGGCGAATCAGCATTACATCTGCTCATCTGAGTTCAGGTGTCATGTAGGAACCTGCAGACGACCGATCTTTGATGAATGTGTGCGTGCAGATTCATTTACAGACAATATCATGTATAGATCAATTCACACATCGTCATCCACTTACAGTGAGTGCAGTACCTAGGATTAGCTGAAAGAGCCGAAGTCTTTGTCATTATTTTGCAAATGACTCAGTAAATAATTATGCGACCAATCCCACTATCTATGTATTCATGTGTGTCACTGACAACATGGTTCCTGGTATATTACTCTTGCTACAACTACAACTGTGAGAACAACAGATATCGCTGTCAGATATGTTGTATCCTAACATATTGTTAGCCTCTACTTTATTTCTGCGTCGTCCCTCATCATCCCTCTGTCCCTCTGTCTCGTGTCTTTGTCTCTGTATTGTCTCTTAGTGCCGCTGAGCCTCTCTCTCTCACTTTGGTGATCAGTAGCTCTACTGGCTGCAGCTCCGTCTCTGATGTGACGAGGAGAGAGGAGGAGGAGGTCTTTGTCTGACGTTCTGTCTCGTGTGTAAGTGTGTGTAAGTGTGTGTGAGTGTGTGTGTGTTGGTGCTTGCTGTATATGCATCACTGTGTGGGCAGACAGCAGCAGTGTGAAGCGTGCTTATGGTAATGAAGGCGGTAGGACCAGGGAAGAGGTGGAGAGGAGGTCAAGTAGACCACAGTGAAGCTCATACACACACTGACACACACTCGGCAAGAAAACACATGGTCGATCTGCACAGTACAGCAGGACAGCACACATACACACACACACACACACACACACACACACACACACACACACACACACACACACACACACACACACACACACACATCATCCCTCTGTCCCTCTGTCCCTCTGTCTCTCAGTAGCTCTACTAGCTGCTGCTCCGTCTCTGATGTGACGAGGAGAGAGGAGGAGGAGGTCTTTGTCTGACGTTCTGTCTCGTGTGTAAGTGTGTGTGTGTGTGAGTGTGTGTGTGTTGGTGCTTGCTGTATATGCATCACTGTGTGGGCAGACAGCAGCAGTGTGAAGCGTGCTTATGGTAATGAAGGCGGTAGGACCAGGGAAGAGGTGGAGAGGAGGTCAAGTAGACCACAGTGAAGCGCATACGCACACTGACACACACACTCGGCAAGAAAACACACGGTCGATCTGCACAGTACAGCAGGACAGCACACATACACACACACACACACACTCACACACACACCTTGACTGCCCAACCCTGCTGACTTAGAGGACAATGTAAATTCACTCAGGGATGAGTAATATCACTGCAGATACACACACATTCCTACACGCGCACACAACCACGTTTCCATGTGCTCATTTGTGCTGCTTCTAAAGTCTGACAAAGCAACACCAGCGTAGACCTCAGCCTCATAATAAGCAGCATGTAAAAATAGAAGCACTGGATGTGCACAAAGCCCAGATGTTTGGCTACTGGGACAATGCTAATTCCATTGTGGGGCCACGCAGTTAATCAGGAGTTTTCCTGAAAAGCAGAAATTCATGTATGGCACATTTTCAGCACTAAGTTATATATAATATGCTACTAACACATGACGTTAGAGGGTTTCTTTTTCATAACACTGCAAACAATCTGCACATTTAGGGTGAAATAGAAGATGAAAATGTGATATGGACTTAAAATTAACTGATGCATTGTGTTTATACTCACATAGGTGTCAAACACATGCTGGAACGTCCATGATGTCACTGCTGATCTAACAATAACACAACAAGGCAAACGAAACATTTTTTTTGTAATATATATATATATATATATATATACATATATATATTATATTCTTAATAGCCTGCAGATGTTTTTTTCTTTCAGTACTTAGATAGATAGATAGATAGATAGATAGATAGATAGATAGATAGATAGATAGATATAGCTGAGTGATATGCACGTCGGCGTTTACAGTCATGCTATCATAT
>JAFBJQ010000173.1:568676-616176 GCA_016785345.1 Trinectes maculatus
ATATAATAAGTTGCAGATTATTTGTGATTTTGCCGTGAAATGAGCCTTTAGAACAACCGGCTGAAAATGACTAGAATTGATAGAGCAGATGCCAAATCAACTCTGGTGAAAGAGGAGCGTAATGGGGAACCAGAAGATCATGATAAACATTTAAGAGAGGCTAAGTAGGAGAAGTGAGGAATCACTCAGTTCAAATCAGGTGCTGGCGACCGTATAGGGCAGAGAGATGGTGGGGGATGAAGTCGCTCTTCATGGTGTAAGTGTGAAGGAGACAGTGCTGAAGTAATGACCAACATTACCTATGAATCTTTTCAAGATTGCATTTGGTTTGTGTGTGTGGTTCCATTTATTGTGCCTGTTTACTCTAGATATGTATATAGCACCAAATGCACAATTTAATTAAATAAATAAACAGCCACATAAAAATGGACTAGGAGTGTGTGTGTGTGTGTGTGTGTGTGTGTGTGTGTATGTGTGTGAGTGCTCGATACATCTTCTGTTTCCTTGCACATTTATGTGTGTGCACGCAGATGTGCACTGACATAGTGTTGGTGTCCTGATGAATGTTGTTACCTGCTGCATTTGTTTCTTCTCTCCTGGTACTCAACCTTGTATCACAGCAGATATACTCTCCCACACACACACATGCACGCACACACGTACACACACACACACACACACACGTCAGTATAAAATACAGTCGTTCTTTTGCTGACACTATGTTATATGATAAAGTTTCCTTGTTTTTTCCTCCCCTGGCTTTTGGTCCATCTTCCTCTAATCCTGCTAAATTTAATGCATTTTCACACACTGTGAAGTTGAACAGTGCAGGCGGGTCATAATGCATTTTTTATCACCTGCCTCATAAGAATGCCATTCATTTGCCACTCCAAAAGAACTGCAAGAAAAGAGGTCGGCTTTGGGGAAGGAGCAAATGACTGGAATGATGAATTCAGGAAATACCTGACACAGTGCAAAACACAGCACGCCATTTCCAGCCTTTCACAGAGGGGATTTCCATTCACACACTACACACTAATAAATAAGGCCCTTGACGTTTTAGTGTCATTAACCATGAGTCCAATATTTTGCAGAAATTTTCATATAAATTACCCAGAACTTTGCATAAAATATTACTTGAATAATTTTTTTTTGCCTATCAAGGATGAAGTTAACGATTTTGCTTTAAATGGTCTTTACTCCACGGTCAGTTCATTTTATATGCATTACATTTTCTCTGTCAAATATTCATCAATTTGACACCAGATCTGACAATAGACATAAATTATGATTGACACCACTTGTTACATAAAAAAAAAAAATCCTACAATTTCAAACCTTTTTTGTTTTTATGGCAGGGGGATCGGTGACAAACCTACCTCGCATTTAGTTTGGTATAAATGTAAACTACCTCCAAACCTCAGTGATTTATCAGGTGGAAACAGTAAAAGTGGCTGTGAGTGTCTGTGGCAACAACCCAATGTAGAGAATAAGACAGAAAAAGACATTTGTATGTCAGGACAAGCTGACACGGTGCACAGCTGAGGACACCATTACCTGAGTCATACACAGTATATGAGCCTGTCATTAGAAAAGGCCACTTAAAGGTCAACTTACCCAGCGATGGCATTACTCGCACTACTGTTAGCTGTAATAATACTGGGAGTGTCAGGTCAGGCACTGTGCACTCTCTTTGGCTTATCGAAAGGCAGATTTAGTTAGCATCCCTTTAAGGAAGCAATTATTTATAATTATACTGAGTAAACAGGATTTGCAGATAATTTGTCACATTGATTGATTATGTAAGTTCACCTTTTTTTCTCCACTAGTTCTCCTATGGACAAAGCGTGATTCCTGAAGCGTCTATCAGAGCTCGTGAGTACCCATTGGTTTGCCTTGTCTCTGCCGAGCAGCAGATGTTACACAACTGATTGAACTGCATTATGTCTCACGGTGAATATAAGAAACCTTCGGTAAGGAACTGAACATTGAGTGTGCATCTATTCAGCTATCTCTGCAACGGACTGATTGATTGCTTCTTACACTGGAGGGCTGAGTTCTCTGTGTTGCACAGAAAAACAGTGCGGCTGTAAAAAACGGCAATGATTGTAAATGTAATGCGAGGTAGAGTTTTCTGGGGCTCTTCATTATACCTCAGCACACGCTGATTATAAAAACTAATGCAGACTAATTCCAGCCGTGAAGGACTGTGAAGCAGTCGAGACTACGAACAGATGGAAAATTGTTCTAATTCAGTCGGACACAAATGAGCTGTGCGAAAGGAAAAACACTTTTATCACATTGTCGTTTGTGAGCATAATCACGTCTTGTATATTCACTACATGGGACACTTATTCCGACAGAATGGCTTCGTCAATATAAATATCACTTCCTGTTTTGCCTTAGATTCGATTTTGTCCCTTACAATGGAATAAAAGACACAGGATTTCCCTTTTTGTTCCCCTTCTTTCCACACCACTCCACCATTCAGTGTTTTCCACAGCCATAAACATTCTAGCATAGCCACAGAATATATTTATTTCTGTTTGGCTAGCATGCATCCATTAAAAGCCGCCAATGATCAGTTGGCGGCTTTTAAGAAGTCAGAGTAAAAAGTTGGATAAATCAAAGGAAGCCTTATAGTAGCGACTGCCACATTTCAAACAGGCACTGGTGAAAGAAGAGCTGGAAATGCATTGGGCTGATTACCTTTTCCCCCGTGACAGTCCCCTGATGCACCGTCTCTCCACTCCACAGGAGCTAATTTGATACTTTCATGGCACTGCCACTCTCCTGTAATTCTCAATCCCTCTTCAATCATTATAACAAGTAGAATGTGTGGGGGTCACTCTCTATTGATAAAAAAAAAACCCTCCAATATCTAATGATGACATGCATGACAGTTGCTCACTAACCAAACCAACTCAATGTCTCACCAATTACCTTTCCTTCACTCTCTCTCTCTCACCCTCACACCCCCGCTGGCAGCCTGCCGGTGCAGTGTGATTAATATACCTTTATTCAAAGATGAAATATTATTGATATATGGAATAATATATAGGATGTCGGTCTCCAGTCCCTTCATAATTCCCAGAGAAAATGCATGTGCATGAAATTTAAATATATTATATTATCAATGCTAATTATTAATAACATTAATATAATTATATTGTATTATTATTAATAATTCTATGTTACTATTTTGAATTGAAAATATTGGTCAATCAATACATTACTGCCATCACAGACTCCTGTCAGACCATTCCTGTGAGTACCTCATCGCCTCAATGCTCAAACCCTATCTGCCCTTATGAATTCATCTTCTGTTGATCAAAGTGACAGTGTGCTCACACATTTTAAACAGGCTGCATGTGCAAATACCACACCGGGCTACATATAATGAAAACACGTTGGTGCGAGTCCATCCAAAAACCCATTACGATGCATTCCAATGACTTTAACATGAAAGTCTATGCGAGTGAGCTGGTTGGTTCTCAGTCTGACTGACATCACATAAAAGGCTGGTAATGGCTGAACATCATTTAATACAGAAGCTGTAAGTGAGTAAGTGATTTAAAGAAATCATGATGATCGTGAATTCATTCTTTTTTGTTGTGTAATCATCGTCATCATCATCATCATCAAACTAACAGTCTGACAGTTTTAATTTGACAACAACTTTATACTACCGTATCAGTCCAGTGTGTTTCAGGAGTTTCCATTGTTACCAAACCAAATTAGCACTTAGAGACCTCATAAAAGATTTATCATCAAAAGCCATTTATCATTTAAGAATCTTTTAACTCTTATTGAGCTATAAAGATGTTCCACCCTTTTTACATCAGCTAATTATGAAACAGCTGGACAGGCCCGGCTACATTGAAGCAAGCCAAGCCATGGAGTGGGATTCAGCAGGGAGCGTGGTTGAGACCCCACAGAAGTATAAAGAAGAGCAAACAGCAAAACACTTATCACTGGGATATGAAAAACACTGAGTGCTCAAGGCAAGAAATGCCATCAAGTGTGATTAATGACAACCCTAAACGAGAGGAAGCTGTGCTGGTGGAGGGAGATGTCAGGATAATCAGTAACAGCAGCGTGAGGCGGCAAACAGTAACAACCAGTACTAGCGGCAGCAGTGACATCCAGGATCAGAGGTGTGAAAGAGCCAACGTATAATCAGATAATAAAGAGCATCACTGACATGATTTTAATATTCATTCGTGTGCGTCCTCTAGAAAAAGTTTTTGTAGTTGCAAACACTATCAACACAACATCATTCGCTGCCGAAGCTTCACGCAGAACTAAAAGGAAAGATCAAGCTGGAGAGGGAGATAGATCTACCTGACTCAGCGAGAGAGATGAAATGAAGCCATTCATCTCTCCTGAAAAGAAAAGCACAGAGACCAAATGAGCTGGTGTCGGGGTCGGAGCACAACAGCCACTAGGTCCAGCAGATTGGATTCAGAGATCTACCTTTATGCATCACGCCATAGTGCACTTTGTGGCTACGTTGCATGTCGGACTGTGTGTGTGTGTGTGTGTGTGTGTGTTGAAAGTGAAGGGGTGGAACAGAGGGTGAGCCATATGCCAGACCATATGGGTCTGCAGGGGTTCTGCTTTGCCCGCCTGGGGGGAAGGTAAACATGTCTCAAGCACACAAACGCACAAGCAAACACACAGCCAAGATGCTACTGCTGATGACACCATTTGATGAATCCTCTCCGCAGCCACAGAGGCAGGGAGGGGAGAGGTGGCCAGAGGCTCCCAACGCATTGTCTTGCAATTACAGTGTGTGTCTCGCTGCACCGCAGAGCCCATAAGAACAATCATCACACCGGAAGGACACGTTTACACACAGGAGTTTTTCCGGCGACACTTAAAAGAGAAAGTACGAGAACACAGCGGCTCACACAAAGTTCAGAAGAATCCCATCGCAGTGGAGCACTGCGGAGAGATCATTCCCATAACCCTGCCTCGCAGCTATGGCCAAGTTCAAGCCGTGTGCAAAACTAGTCGCTCTAATGACCGGTGTCCTTTTTACCGTAATGACTGGCATGATGTTGATGGGAGGAGGACAACAATAAACCAACAGCTTTATGGAAACATCTCCTTTTGGCTTTTAGTGTTGTCTGAGAAGTGGCTGGAGAGTTCTGCCGTTGGCTGAGGTCATGTTCACTGTGTAATCGTTGATTATTGGGTGTGATAGCTCTTTGCCTGGTGTATTCGCAGGTCTCTGCTGAACAAAGTGGAGGTTCTGCTGGAAATCCTGGCTGACTACCACATCTCTGTCAGGGCGCGACAAGCTACGTATTCCTCCATGGCTGTTTTATAATCAATGTTGTGTTGGTCTGCCAGCAGACATCTGTTGCTTGGCAGAGTTTGTGCCAACTTCCTTTTGCCTCTTTCATCACCGAGCCGTTTCCTGTCTTTGGCTTGTCAGTGAGTCTTGGGGGTGGATGAGTCTTAGAAAAAAAACAAAAACAAAACATACTGCTCTTCTGACACATCAACATTCTTTACCAATTTAAAATAGGTTGATGTCGCAGCTCCCATCTGTGACGATCATCTGCTGTACTGTCATGGCTACTGGCTGATACACGTGGTTCCTCTTTTTGATGGCACCCAAAAACATTAAACTGCCCAGCCTGTAATGATGCTAGAAAATAGGCTCAACAGCACCGCAAATGCTGACTTCATTCATATATTTATTGTAGATTTGTAAATTGTAGACTGTTAAATTACCAAATACTAATTCTAATTCAAGTTTACTTGTTTACCCCCCCCCCCCCCTCTCGAACCCCTATTTACTCATATGCCTCAATATAGGAATTCATTTTTCTCCACCTCTGGCTCAGGGAGAGAATGAATGACTTTGTGATAATGCAGAGACTGCCACAGCCCAGGGTCATATCTCACCATCAAATAAAATATCATTCTCAGCCAATCGGAGCCTTGCATTCAAGGCCACGTGACGCTCCTATATTGGTTTGGAGAGCGGCACGCCACAATATGGTGATTGATCACATCGGGTACGCGGCGTGGCTTCGTGTTTGTGGCGCGTCTGAACGCATGATCGCATAGACACATTCACAATGAATCCGTCTTCATTTGATATGCAACTTTAAACACTCTGTGGCTATCAGCGTATACAGTTTGTGTGTGGTTGTGTAGTTAGCCAGTGTGTTTGTGCATTTGGATGCACTGATATTTAACTGGTGTGTTGGAGCCGTGATTAATGAAATGCCACTATAATATATCAATTTCCCTGGAAAGAAATGAATATATATAGCATCATGGTGGCACTGTTGAAAAAAATTCTACTTGCATGAATTTGGGATTCTTATATGTCAGAATGTCTTTTCCTTTTCTAGCTAAGATATTATAGAAACTCGGGAGTTGGCGTTGACAGGGGTACCTTGTGAGATTTTGTGTGTGTGTGTGTGTGTGTGCGTGTGTGTGTGTGTGCTCAATTCCTACTATGATACAATGGTTTCATGATAACAGTGCAGGATGAAGGATTCTGATATCTCCTTGTCCTACAGTGGTGCACGCGTCACTCACATCTCCAAACCTTTTCTCTCCGCAGACAGGTAACACCCAAACATCTCATCATTTCTTTTCTCCTATCACCTCCTCCCTGCCTCGGGTTGCACGCCTCCTGCATCCCACCACCTGCCCGTTCTCCTTAAGGGTTTCTTTGATGGCAAAACCCTCCTTCACTTCTCCTGTGATCACAATACCACATCCCCGTTTTGCTTGTTACACCAGAGCCATTCTGCTGTGGGTGCTGATTTAAAATTCCGTGTGGACTCCGCTGTGACTCCAGGGAACAGGTGCCTCCCTTTTCATTTTTGCTGCGCTACACCTCCTGTACTAATTTCACTTTTTGCAGGCAGAGCTGCTCCGGTGACTGAATTAATTTCAGTCATCGGATTTGGCCTCAGCGGGTCAGAAAAAAGGCACAATTTCTCACACCACTGACATGTTGTAATTGGCAACTGGGGTTCGCTGTATTATTAACCTACATGTGGACGTTGATTAGTCTGAGGTTTCAAATGCTACTGACATCCTACTTTCTCTCACAGAATATGAAGGGACTCATGAGGCTGGCATGTCTGCAGGTTATATCTGCCTCACCTATACCTCTGAGTGACAGACAGGAACCTGTCAGGTCAGCTGAGCTGATGAGACTGGACGAGCAACACAATTTTAGCTTGCACAGAAACACATCTACATATAAATGTGTGTATAACTCTACATCCAGTGCCCATTTGTCTTACTCACACTACAGTATGCCACTTCACTCTCGCACACAACGTAAACATGCACACTGAAAACACAGTCTTTCACACTGCATGTGTGTAAATGTGTGTGTCGCAGATAACTGTCTGTCTGAGCACTTGATACGCAACGAAAAAAACACGCGCACACACTGCATTGAAATGCACCAAAACCCACACATGAAAACACACTTTCTTACTTACTTACTTACAAACAGACAGATGGACACACACATACACACACACACACATACACACGAGCACAGACAATCAGCAAAACAAGGACACAGCTGCTTCTCTTGTTTATGTCATATAGACAGATTTCTGTTTCACAGATTGAAGAAAGAGATCTGATCTGGGCACAGTGCTCCAGGTGTGTGCCGCTCACAAGGAAAAGGCTGACTTTTATCATTTTAATAGCGAACCCATTTTCTGCATTTGGGCCCGATCATGTGTTCCTTTGAAGTAGAGAACTGGGATGCACTGAACTGAAAGTCACAGCTTCTTATATGAGACTGATTGATTTATTTGCAGTGCCTAGATTTGCTGGTGTCCCTTTAAATGCACATGAAACGCAGTCAACACTACAGGAGGCGGAATCTGTAATGTGGTATCCTGCAAAGCAGTGTCTCTGGACGTCTGCGCTTTTCAAACTTCCACTAATTGAATGACTGTTTGGTTTTTCCGTAAAAATGTATTTTCAAAATTGATGAGCGCTTCTCACTGAGATTCCAAGGATGTTTGGTTTGACACGGTGCCACATCTGAAACCAATTAAACCGATTCAGTACATATCACTTCTGTTTTATTCCTATAGCACCAACATCTTCATGCAATCTACAGGCATCCTAAACCTCAAAGGTTTAAAAAACAGAATTGTGGCAGAATAGTTGTCAATATGTGCAAACATGTATTTCACAAAATAGGTCAAAATGTAAAACGCAGAGACCCAGTGTCCTTTTCATCAAGAAGAGACAAGTGGACAAGATAAGACAAAATAAACATCTCTTTACGTGCCGCTGGTGGATCCAGACCCAGCTCTCAGAAACCGTCATCCTAAACCTCCTCTATAGCAGATATGAACTCCACGATTACCAACTTCACGAGCTGCTGCAGTCCATGCTTGACCTCAAAACCTCATCATTAGTGCACCTACAGAGACAGCACACTCCCCAGTCAGCATCAGAGGAGAGTACAAGTACAAACCGAGGCTTTGAAGTACTTTGGAACCACCCAACGCTATAACCTCAGCTTCAACCACAACGTTACAGATGTCAGTTAATACATTCATACGATTTATTTAATGCCTCAGGGTCTTTCACTCCTTTTCATTGGCTTTTCCATTCGGCGATTAAGATAAATCTGCTGTTTGGGGGGAAACAGGGGTAAAACTGTTATTGTTTTTTGACCAAGACACAAAACTTGATGAATAAAAAGGGCCTGGATGATTGTGCAGAATATTAGGGACCTGTAGTGGTTATCAAGGCCTCAAAGCCAAGAAACCAGTATTTCACTGCTTATACTTAATCAAAGCTGTGCAATCAACAATGGATTCATGAAATGGATTTAAAGGCAATGGAGTGTGTTTCTAAACGTTTTTTAAAAGGCATCAGTAGAAAGAATATTATTTCCATTATGAATTGTCACTGTGACGCTCCTCCCCACAAACTCTTACCAAACTCTCACAGCGACTGATTGACTGGAATATTCAGACGATGATGGAGAGAGAGGCACAGCCAGGGAGCTTTTACCGCTCATTACTGACTTTCTTATGTAACTCTCCATCCATTTCTCTGTTGCTCTCGTTCCGTTTATCTTGTTTGGGAGACAGTAGGAAACCGAGAGGAACAAAGAGTGAAATATCCGCGTCCAAAACAACGATGAATCATCGAGCTAATTAAGCTCGCTATTTTCCTCTGAACGCTTCATTTATTCATTTGCTTTTTTCTCGCTCGCTCGTTTTTTTTTTAGTTTTTTTTTTGCTTTGATTTACCTGTTTACCTCTAGGAATTCTATTAAATGCAAAATGAAAAAGTTACTTGTTTTTTTTTTTGTTTTGTTTTCCGGCTCATTGCCTGCGACTGCACCTCACGGAGAGTGGTTTAAAATCAATGCCGTCCTGTTAGGTCTCTTGCCATGAAGCTCTGGAGGAAAGGGGCTGTTCTCCGTGGGTTCCTGCACATATATTCCTCTCATCGTATTTCAGCGTGGATAAACACGGTGTATTTTTCTTTTTCTGGATGAATAAAAAGGTGATCCTTCGGTTGCGAGGTGGTGCTGAGCGCGATTTACGACCGCAGAGGCCATCAAAACAATGTTAAGTTTGCGAGTGTACTCGGCTTGGGTCGTTCACAGCGGAGAGGTTGACTGTTATGGCTGTCAACTGGCGGCACTTTTCTAAAATCTACTCTGCTTTTTACATGTCTCTCTGCCTTAATATGCTGAGAAACGTCTTGCAGATAAACGAATGGGAGAAAAACAAACAGAGGGAAATTTAGCAAACAAATTCTCCCCCCCCACTTTGCCTTCAACCAAAGATGTAAATACCATTTAACCAGCAGATTTAAACAACAACCACCTCATTTAGCATGGCTTTAGAAGACAGCCATTAGGATCGCCCGAATAAACTCCACTGATAAATGAGAGGTTTATAAACATTCAGTTATCATTGGCTTAGGTCATTAAGCTTAAAAGACCATTAGTTGAACACCCCTGAGTGCACTGGCTAGACCTCAGTGCAATACACACCAGTTCACATAAAGTTTGGGTAGCTTAATCCTTTTAAAGCAGGGGTTTTCACAAAGTTTACAAAAAGCAGTTGATATAACGTTTGTGTCGAAATTATCGATATTGAATATTGACAAGCAGACAGGAGATTTATTATTTATTAGATAAACGATTGTGCAAACAAATACAGCTCTGTCAAATGTTAGCTAGAATATATATTTCGAATGGGAGATTACTTTGTTGTCCTGATGGACATGAACTCCTTATTGGCCATTTGGTTTGATTTCATTTTGTCGAGGGTCGCGCGTCTGTAAATATGTATTTGTAATTAGCATAATGATTGCATTGGCTGTCTTCTGCACCACTGGTTCAGAAGAGGGGGGCCACTATTGCGTCTCGAAGCAATCACAGCCTCAGAATGAACAAATCTGTTTTATTCAGACAGTTTATGTGATGGCATGCAGTTATTTTGTCTGAGTCACTGCTAATGGCGTTAGTCTGCTATACAAGCTAATTGCACTTACAGGCTAAAATTTCAAGGTGCTGTGGCACTAATTGATAATTAAACTTAACAGTAATTTAAGTCAAACGTTCAAATGTGAAATGGCACTAGGAGAATGATTATTAATCCAAGACATTTATCCTGTCTCAGATTCTTGATGTTCAACTGACATAAATTGTGGTTCCCATAGTTTCTTTTAAACTTTATACTGAAGGCTGCTATTTTCTAACCATGAAAAACCCACTGTTAGTCTCCCGCTGAGCACTGATTGGCAGACAGACATGGCCACCAACCACTGGGTGAACGTGTTGGAGCATTTAGCTGCTAAATAAGCCAAAGATCAGTCAGCGTTATTATTCAGTGCATCATTATTATGTTTACAGTTGTGACAACTCCTATCAGCTGGAGGCAGGTAAACCTCTGTAAAAGGCCTCATGTCTTAACGTGTGTGTCTTCAGTGAGTGTGTTAGTGGTTGGGAGTGTCTGATTATCCTCACGGTATCGCGTGTGATTTTACAAGTCAGCAAATTACACGATAAGATCAAGATTACTAGTCACAGCACACAGCTGCTGAAGAAAAAGACAGCAACACACACACACACACTTACAGATTAAAACAAACAAACAAGCCAATGTTAGGATGCAAGAGCGGTTTATCACTGCAAATGCCAATGTTCATCTCTTCCTGTCACCACGAATATGAAGCAGTGGGCTGGAACCATCCATGCACACTTTATGAATCAATGCTTAACGAGCCCTAACGAGTTCTAACGAGCCTTAACGATTCCTGTAAGTCCTTGATTAGAGGTTGATTATCAGGACAGCCGACCAATGGCCGTTCACTACTGGCCTTCGAGTTTAGGAAGACTTTTTCTGTGTGTGTGTGTGTGTGTGTGTGTGTGTGTGTGTGCCCTCAGGGAGGAGGTGCTGACATTGGGTGAAAATGTGTTTCCAGTCCACCAGGCTGTAAGCAGGAAACAAAAAGGGGAGGAGCAGTCACCCGTGAAACAAAACAGGTTCTCTCTCTCTCCATCACGCTGCTGTTTGCTAAAGACAATGTCCTTGTCTCTGATGAGTACACAAATGTTTATGCAATCCCCAATCAATAACAGATGCTTGATAGATCATTTACTAACAGACCGTATTTTGTGTTATTTCAGTAACATCGCTCTTATTGGTTTTTTATTCAACTGCTACTAAATCCACCGCTACGCTGAAAACGCGCAAACAACACAGAAGCAGCTGTCACAGTGGTGTGTGTCATTTGGTATAACTTTGGAGTTGCAGTTGGATGTGACAAGGATGTAACAGGTTTCGACCTTACAGTGGAGCTAAATGGGAAAACAGACTGCCCAACAGATCAACAGAACAGATTACAAAAACAGATCGATATTGGATGTATATAAATAGATATCCTTACCTTTCATGGGCAAGAAGAAAGGCACCATGCTTTGCAGGTAGGATGGATGCTAGCTACAACGGAGAAGTTAAAAAAAAACACATTTAATACAAACATTAAACCCTTGATAGCAACATTTGAGCAAGCAAAGGCGGGTTTGTGTTAAAGTACAGTGAAGAATTGGAAACTTAGACCCCGCTGATGGAGCGCTACAGGCCTTTAGGCTCCATGCCACTATTTTGCTACCATCAGAGGGCCACTGTCATTCCACTGTGACTACAGATAGCTATTGCAGATTCAGATGCTGTGTTATTGTTCGAGAAATAACTGGAATCTGTGTGCAGAAGACAATGGCAGAGAAACGAGGTACGAGAGTTTCTGCGGCTCAGATATAACAGGTCATGGCGTCTGGAGGGAATCCAGAGAGTCAGGTAGGGTAAATTCAGGACTGATCCAGGGGAGTCAGACAGAGTGAAGGGTTACCAGTAATGATCCGGGGGTCAAAGGGGGCGCTTGAAAGCACAGGGAGGAAACAGGGCAACACGCAGCCAGGAGTTCAAAACCTAGCAGTCGATCCACAACCCTAACAGCTTGTACAGTTACAGCCTTTATTACAACCAGTAAACAGGCAGAAGACACCAACGTGTGCTAGCTTCTTTGGAGCTTTTAGCTGTACTGTAGTCTTTAAAAACCCACAGCATTAAAGTCATTAACGAAACCAATTAAAACACATTTAAAGCGTTTTCCAATTCAATGTGTGTTGCATTGGATTTTCTGTAATTATCCACAGCCCTTGTACAACCTGAGTTTAGTCGCTGAGTCGGCGTGGGATTTGTGAATGGAGGTGAGTGGAGATGTACTGTACATCTGTCAAAAGAAGGACATCTGAAAAACAAATCCTCTTATCGCTAATATCCAGGAGTAATTAGCAGAAGACTATAACTGCAGTATAAGTGAATGGAAGAGCTTACCTTTAGAGATGCACGTCCACAACTACTGCATAAGTGACTGTGCAGCAGACCAGTGAGTCATACTCGTAAACAGTGAGTTTACTCGTAAATGATCTTGTCAAATGACTGTATGCATTGATCGGTGATGTGTCAATGTGCTCGCTGATGCGTCACATCAAAAAAGTTGAAAGTCTAATTTCTTATCGTTTTCCCTTATAGGGAAAGGCCAATGACATGATTTGTTTTGCGCTGCCAGTCATTTGTGCCTCCAGCTGTGACGTGAAGTTGTGATTCTGCTGCACTGGGGATACTTTACATGTAACATATGGCAACGCCACTGGAGAACCAAATGTGTCAATGAGGTGAGACCCTGAGAAGAAACAACAACAAAAACATGTCAAACCAACGCACGATGCAATGATGTCAAGCGCGCACGCAAAACGAGCTGCTGTAAGGTACAGTTGATTTACGTCCAACCGCTGCTGCGTTACTGCAGAGGGACGGTGTGACAGGGAGTGGTCTGCAGGGACACGCAGACATTTCAAGTAATCTAATGGGAGAGGGAGTTGACAGGTAATCGGTCTTTGACTTTGTGTATTTGTGTGTATAAGACAGAAGGAGAAGAAGGTAGAGATAAAGACGGTAGAGAGACATTCACTTTCACAAACTTTGGAATGATTGTCTGAAAACACCTGAGGAACGTGTTCCATTATTAACGGTAACGGGGCCCCACCGAGAGATTCTGAAAAGGATAAAGTCATAACTTCACGAGAATAACGCCATAATATTTTAAGAAAACGACATGGTAGAGAATAAAGAAAAAGAACAGAGTAATTTAGTGAGGAGAAAAAAAGCCATAAAATGTTCAAGATGACGTCGCAATTTTTACGAGACAAAATGAAAGTATTAGAATCACGTTGAAATACAATGAGAATATAACTTCTTGATCCAATGTATTCTTCCTATTACTCCCTTGTGTAAGGCGTGAAATATGCAGACGTCAAAGCGCAGGACGAGATGAGGTGGCCTGAGAGACACACAATGTGTCTCGCGGTGGAGACGCGGTGTAATACGCCATCAGCCGAGCTTTAGGTAAAACCAGCCCGCAGGTAACTGATGATTCCCTGTCTCATTGCTTATCAGGAATTCATCTTTTCTTCGACCTGTCCTGGGAATGTCAACAGTCATTTTCCATTTTACCATGGAAAGTAGATAAGCTCCACTTCTCTCGAGGCCAAGCTTCCACATTACGTTCTTCTTGGCGATTAGATTTTAAACTTAAATTTTTTTTTTTGGTTTTTTTTTGCGCAACTATATTGTAGAGATCTGTATATGGCAGAGATCATGCACAACAATAGCAAGGTGAATTTTGTTTTTAATTACAGGAGCCAGCGGTCTCATTCCCTCCGAGGCCAAGTGAACCATGTGGTTGAGGGATGCTCTTCTAAACATCGCCGTTGTATAAAAGCTGCTGTGGGTATTTCTGCAGGCCACCTGTTCATTAACACAAATCTCCCGTTTCTCTTCTGACCTCCGTCGGCCAATTCTGTCTTATTGGGCAGATATGTTTCGGTTATACTCATTAAACTCCAGGCTCTGCCGAATGGCCATTTTCTGAAACACTGAAATGGGCCCGTCTGCCGCCAGTGATCCAATTATTCACTTTCCTAATGAATGTTTACCGAGGGTTACACATGTTTTTTTTAGTTGTTTTTTTTAAAGGAAGCGAATGCAGACGGAGGAGAGAGAGTGACAGGTAGGACAGAGGGAGATCGACAGAGACGCAGACAGATTAATGGCCCACAAAAGGCCCAGTGCAGAACACTGTCAGCATCAGGAACCCAAACACCTGTGACTGACTGTGTCTGATTGTCCGTTTGACAGGCTGACTGGGGACATCACGACAGTCACCACACTAATAAACCATCAACACGTCCACAGAGATGGGGGGGTTAATACCTGCTTGTGCACTCGCGCATCCAAACACTGTACAAAGCCCCAACAACACTGCAGTGAGATAATTGGTAGTGATGCTTCACTAATCTGACCATAATAATACTAAAGCTGCTTCACCCCTGATAAACACTCACACAATGCAGAGGACATTAAAATGACATGACACTTGCTAACAGAGCTGACGCTGATGTCTCTGTACTTGGGTTGCAGTTATGGCTCTGTGTGTGTCTGTGTGTCTGTGTGTGTCTGTGTGTGTCTGTGTGTGTCTGTGTGTGTGTGTGTCTCTGTGTGTCTGTGTGTGTGTCTGTATGCATGAAGCTGTGTACAAGGACATTATGTAGAGCCTCAGAAAACCATGGTGCACAGTTACAGAACCTAAGACTGTCAAAGTTGCAAGTGAAGAAAGAAAACAAGATGCATATATGTTATACTTCATTTGGCCGTCCCTCCTTCTCTACCCCCCCCCCCCCCCCCCCCCCCCCCCCACCCCCCCCCCCCCCCCCCCCCCCTTTTCTTTATTCCCACTTCGGAAAATACAGGGGTATATCACACTCAAGTTCTCACAATTCAAGGGGCTACAAACACACACACACACACACACACACACACACGCACGCACACACACCGGGATACCCTGTCAAACCAAAGCACATACATTTTCATATACACACACCCCGTCATACACATCCACACAATCTGCAACTTGGACGCGGCTATAAACACATTGATAAAACCATTTCTATAATAAGATGTGTTTGTCAAAATGTCATCCCTGGGCCCCACAGCTATTATCACTGCTTCAACATTTATAGTGGCTGTTTAAATAAACGACCCAGGCCCTCATGGCCTCCAGTAATGCTCATCCAAACGCCCACACACACACACACACACACACACACACACCATGTACACATTTTCATGTCAGTGCGATACTTAGGCAACTGGACTTGCCTGAGGTCTTTAAACACCGCTCATCAGACAGGCTGTTTCATTTCTAAATGACTGTTTGGGAGTCCAGGAATAGTTTTTAACTCCTTGAGAGTTGCTGAGGTCATATGAGTCGTTGACCTGCGCAGCCATCAGGAGTTGCCTGTGTCTGTTGATTTATTCAGCATCGCTGCCTCTCTCACTCAAACACACACACACACACACACACACACACACACATGCCTATAGGTTGGTAGGACTTGAGTCAGATAAGCATTTGATCCTTGCAAACTGCAATGATGTACTCACATGTTTATTTGCAAATAGAGTGGGTTAAAGTCAGATACGTGCTAATAGCAGGGCTTTGGTTTCCCAGGGCTACGTCCAAATCAAACTTCCCAAAACGAAGCATGACGACTTAGTAACCTGGCAACACCACAGCATGCTAATGAAAATCGACAAAATTCCGGCACCTGTAATTTCTTCTGACATCGCCTCAACACCGCCATCCACCCACACACATGCAGTGCCATTACAGACACATGTTAACAAGCACACCCAATTTCTAACATTTTTCACGCATTGTATACTGCAGAGATATCGCTTCCACTTTCCTTCAAATTCTCCTCTTCAACATGGGGTATGTAAACACCAATGTGTACAAATGTGCACATGCAACTTATATATAACATGCTCAAGTTATGTGTGTGCTGCGTGCTTAAGCTACTGTTTTATTACTGACCCTACTTTACAACTTTATGACGGGAATATTGGCAGCTTCCAGTCGAAATGAGATCTTTTCCAAGGCTTGGCCTCAGGTCACACCTGACGGCGTCCTCGGAATATTAACAAAGCGAGGCCACAATCAGAGGCCACGGTGCTGGAAGAGCAGCGCAGAAGACCAAACAAAAGAGAAAAATAATACTTTCAAATATTGAGAAGAAAAAGCAAGTGGAAAAAAACAAACAAACACAGACACTGAAAAAAATCTAAAGTCAGATATAACCGTAGCAGAGAGGCGGTGGGAGAGCAGTTCTGGCCGCAGTGTCAAATTCTGTTCAGTTGATTAAAATGTGATCTTCTACCCGAGAATCCCATTCAGATATCACAATGGTAGCGAGATGGACTTTGTCTAAAGTAGGATTATTTATATACAGCACATAGGTAAGCTTAAGGTTTGTTGTGTTATCCATGTTTGGCGCAGTATGTGAAAAAGCCTTACTCAAACACATGAGTGCTAACAGGTGTTAAATCACCTTAGGGGTCAACTTTCTCTCCCTTTCTTCCCCTCCTCACCCTCTACTTTCTATCTTCTATCAGGACTCCCATTACAGGACGCCTCTCATCTGACATTCATCTCCGCGCAGGAGCCTCCATTACCATTCTGTTCACTCCGCTGATATCTGAACTAATGAGGACGATATAGGCAGAAGATAAAGTAAGAAAATGAGGCAGCATTCACTCTGTAATGAGTCTGCATGTATATATTCAAATGTGTGTGTGTGTGCCTGTGTGTGTATGTGCCTAGATTACCACACCTACAGAAAGCTTTGTATTCAACTTAAATGTCTCCTTAATGTATCTATCCTGTGCTTATGTTTATGTATGTGGGTGACTGAACAATCCTATATCATACTGATGCTAAGAGAGAGACTGAGAAGGTTGTCGTTTGTCGTTTGTCGTTGTTTCCCTGTTTGATTTCTTTAGGTCTATATGTGTCTTGTTTGCTTTTAACATCCATAGGTCCAGTCTGTGGCGACAGCGACTGTTGTCACGTTGTTACAACAGGGGGCGTACAGTGGTCAAAATGAATTGGATGAAGTGCATTAGCTTTACATTGGCAGGCACCTCACACACACACACGTTCACTCTGCATTTTGTGAAATCAGACTAACCATGAGCTTCAACCCACACCATCACCACCAGTGTCAGCAACAAAGATCATTTCCCCATAGTCAAAGTCTCTAATTCATGTGTTCCACACCACATGGTGATCTGTTCTCTGCCACCATATAAAGTCTATTTATCTTTGTCACATTATGTTTAGTTTAACTCCACATTTCTACTTAAAGATTTCTCTCGATTAAATACAAATACAATCTGTGGAGAAGATGGAGTTGATAACGTGCACACACGCGCACACACACACACACAAAATATGATTATGAATAATTTGCTGTTCTGTTCCTGCATAGTAAATGTGTTTAAAGGTGTAAATTTGCTTATTTTGTTGTGTCAGTATGTTTATCATCGAGTGAATGTTTGGGTGTGTGTGTGTTTGTCTGTGTGTGTGTGTGTGTGTGTGTCTCATGCAGCAGAAAAGCCCTGCTGACAGTTCCCTACTCATCATTGTCAAAAACAAACGAGGTGATATTCAAATTAAAAATATGTAAATCAGGTGATCCATTTTACCCAGGATTTGCTGTAACCACGGCAACCCAAGAGACAACGTTGTTTTTGACGCACATCACAGCTTCTTCTTTCATTTCCAACCCAGTTTAGATAACATTATGGCCACTTCTTCATGGGCTAAAGTTGGGGACAAGCTTTTGTCATCTGGACGTGGATGTCCCTTGATCTAGAATGGGCTGGTTGACACCATTAGCCCACACCTGATAACACAGTACCATGCATATTGAATAATAAATCAACACACTATGCAGAGCTCCTTATTCCTGCCTCGTGCCATTGACATTGTGCAACACTGATACTAAATCACCAGGTTAATTAATATAGGTTGACCTTATTGATTATGCTCAATCTTCTTTATGATTATTGTGAAATTAATTTGAAGATCGTCCTGGTGTCAGCCATTATCATGTATCTTCGGGGTACAGTCACTGAGGTTACCGCAAATCAATTTTATATTCGTCAATCGTTTTAATTGCACACTGCAGCTCTAGGCGATGACACAAACACACATACACATGCACAGAGAAACACACACACACGCATGTCTTTCTCCTCATCATTTCTGTGGATGATGGAGGTCATGTGTCTGTTCAGCCTTTAAGAACCCCATTGTGCAACATATCACTGTATCTTCCACCCACTGGCATCAGAATGATTCTGAAGGCCCTTTACACATTGCCACCCTCATGTGTCTGTCTGACGTGTCCCCTGATGCTCAGCAGGCTCGTCCTCACTCCATGGCCTCAAGCCTCCTCAATGAAATGATCTGAACCAGCATAAAGTTCACCACTGTGCTCAGAACATATCTTACTGAACACCTTTGGCACGGTGGACCTACTATTTCACTTAGTTTAAAAAAAAACAAAAAAAAACTTTGTCAGTTCAACTATTTTACTCACTTAAATCCAGAACATTCGCCCTAATATTCAATTTCCATCTCACACACAACTGAACCTTTTTTTGTGCAACAATAAAATACTGCCAAATTGTGAACAGTAGGTTTATACTGAGAATACGTAAGCAGGTACACAACAAACACATTACCACATGAACAGTGACAACAAAGTTCTGGGACATAGCTTAACTACCAGGGTCATTACAAAAGGCTGTGAATGAACAAACATGTGTATATGTGTGTGTGTGTATATGTGTGTGTGTGTCACACATGCTTTTTCAGCTTTGGAGAAGAGGGTGGTGGTGGCTGAAGAGATAGATTGTTCTTGTAATTAAAAACTAATTTTGAGGGTTATTACTTTTTCACCTGATTTCATCTAAATCTGGCAGGTTGTTTCTGGGGGAGAGACGGGACAGAGAGGCAGACAGACGAACAGACAGACAGACAGAGTGAGAGAGGGACGACAACACACACCCAGAGTGTTCGAATTAAAAGCCCTTTGAAAGATATTCTTTCCCAACACGCGGCCACTGCACAGCCGAGGAAACACTTTGCTTTAAAGTTGTAGCGCTGGTGCTGATCTCAGACCCTGCGGTCATGATATATATATATATATATATATATATATATATATATATATATGAAACATGTGTTTTGACAGCTTGTTTGTGGGAGAAAATGAACTGGCTGCTCGCTCGCAGTTCCTGCCTTTGAAGTCATGAGGACAGCGCGCGCGTGTGTGTATTTGTGTGTGTATTCGTGTGTGTGTGTGTGCGCGCGTGGGGGGGGGGGGGGGGAGGGGGCCAGGAGGTCTCATCACGGCTGGGTCTGTTTGGTTCCAGCGTAGAGTCTTTAACACGTCAATTAATTAGGTACATTTATACCAGTAATTAAGTGCCGGTGGTGATTTGATGAGTTGTGACTGATGTCTTTTTGTGCATCCTCCGGAGGATGGAAAGGTGAAGTGGAGAGAGAGCGAGAGAGAGAGAGAGAGAGAGAGAGAGAGAGAGAGAGATAATATAGTTGGAATGGAAAAGTGAGTGAAGAGGAATGAAGAGTGACAATTACTGGGTATTACATGTTGCTGTATGACAAGTACACTTGAGCCAAAATGATTCCAGTTTGTCAAGAGCCACCAGTTGGAAAACCGAACTTTCCTACACACGCTGGGTATCACTATGACTCTGTGTGTGTGTGTGTGTGTGTGTGTGTGTGTGTGTGTGTGAGATATATACTGTATTTCTGAGTGATACAGTTTACCTACTTGTCCTGACAGGTTCTAAAGCCTTCACTCTAATAGTATGTAATTGGAGTCTGCATGGTACAGTGTGACCGCGTGTGTGTGTGTGTGTGCGCATGTCACAAATTGCAATTACAGCTTCAGTACCAGAGGAAAAAAAAAATCTCGCCTCAGCCTCTGCTGGCCTAAAATGGCAAAGTGGGTTTTTTTTTTTTTAGCTTTTTTAAAGATTGAAAGCAAAAACATGTTACAAAAACATGTTCTCCAGTTCAGATGCAAAATAATTAGTTGGTTGTAAAAGTTGATGTAACTTTAACATCTTCCACAGACATGAGAAGAAAATGCAGACAGTGTTGTGGTCATGTGGGCATCTTGTGTAACTGTCGCTCTGAGCCTCTGATCTACACATCATTTAATAAACTCACTGAAACACTTGTCTTGGACTTTTTTACAGTGATGTGAGTGCACTTCATGGGTCTGGAGGCACTGGTTGCCATGGAGACGGCGTCGCTTTATTCTCTAAGCTGACAGCAGCTCTTTGGATCTGTGTGAGAGGAAACTTTCAGACGCGTTGCTGAAGAAGTTGACCGTTTGTCAACAGTTGTTCAGGTTGCACAACTGAAACCGGGTATTGAATCGACCGTCAGCACAACATCCGTCACCTCAAAAGCCACAGTACCAGCATCTTGCACCGTCAGCCACACCTGCTGCTCGCCACAGATTAGCATTTAGAATACAGTGACAACTAAAATGAGATATCGTAACCAGAGTGCACAATGAGGCTTGAAATAGAAATGTTAATTAATGCATTAATTACTGAGATCGTTAAAGGCTCACTGGGCTCCACGTGGCAGAGAGTCAGACCGGCATTGATTCCGGTTGCATCACCTGACGGCTTCATAATGTTGCTCGCATTATTCACAATGCAAACTGTGTTGCCGGTCACTGTCGGTGTTTTCCATATAAAAGCTGGCAGGAGCAGCTGTTTCAATCTCCTGCACTCATTATCCACATGTGGCCAAACCAGCTACAAAACACAAACAGACAACACAGGGAAAAGTCAGACAGCACTGAAATGTAATATGAATATATGAATATAATAATAATAATATATAAATATTTAGTTTAATATTATTAAGTAATAAAAATGTGTTTTTATTGCTTGATCAAAAGAAGGTGAACTTTGTATCAACTTTTGAGAATTAAAAAAAAGTTTTACTCGATAATTTATAAAAAAAGAAAATTACTTTTCTTTTCACACACACACACACACACACACAAACACACACCTTGACATGGAGTGCACACTTTCTTCAGATTCTTTCTACAGTTTTTTTCCTTCCTGCTTGTTATTATCTATTCTTTTCATCAGAAAATAGATGGGAGGCAAAAAACCTTTCCTCAAAATGAGTTCCTCTGCAAATAGAGGTGGTAATATCATAAGAGGTAGATGGTACTTCAGAGTATAATGCGACAGCACCTCAGCTGCTGCCGCATTACAGCATCATCCCGTATTATCCATATGCTTCATCTAGGCTTCATTTTATTTATGCTTCTCATTCATTCCCATAACCGTTTCTACATTTCCTGTCTTTTCCTGTCTCAGCCAACGCTGCTGTGGCTGCGGTAAATCTTCCTGATTGTATTTCTGAACTGATCCATGCTGTCTGCGCTGGGCATCGGGCTGATTTCCATGAATCATTTTCACACCATGTTTGTGAAGCAGTGTTTCTCATCACTGGTGTGATGTACTTATGCATAATTTATGCATAACGATGCTTACATCATTGAAAACAAAGCCTCAAATGTATGAAACTGCTTTGTTCAATGGATAAATCTCATGATCGCAAAAAAATGCTAAATGTTTGGTTCAAGGTGAAATATATATATATATATATATATATATATATATATATATATATATAGATGATAAACGCTGCCAGTCTGTTAGTTCTAAGTTTTTCAATCAAGGAAAACTTTCCCTTGACGAGTGATGAGACACAGTTTGCTTTTAGCCATGGTCTTTTTCTCCTCAGTGTAGAATGAGGTTTTCCTCTGAAATCGCTCAGACCAACACACACAACCAGGACTTTTGAAGACCCTTTGATATAAAGAGTATACGGTACATACACGGGGTCAACACATGCACATATGCGCAAACACAAATACTGATGCAACAAAACAGCAATAAGTGAAGGCCGGCGCTGATGATAATTACTGTGGCTGTGGTGTGGATGCCTGGAGAAAGTGTTTGTGTGCTGTAGATGAGAGGAGGAGGTTGCTCCACAGTTAGGTGTCATCACTCCCTGAACAAACAGGCAGCAGAGAGCTGCGTTAACGCCGGCTGTAGTGCAGCAGACACAGAGGTCCGATAAGAGAGGAGCATCAGACAACCGAGTCCAATCGGAGCAGCAGTGCCCGCTGCTTGGAAACAACAAACCAGTGGCTGGGACTTCATTAGGAATAATTTTACATATCAAGCTGGAGGAGAAGAGTTTAGACACAACAAAACTTTCAGAGTTCCTGAACCCCCCCCCCCCGACCCCCCCTCCAAAAAAAAATCTAATAAAACAAGAAACGTTACGCAACACTTTGCCCAGTGACTATGACAATCTCATGGCACAGCAGGTTGTGAGTGGCAGCGCTTGGCAGTAGGTGATGCTTTATGTTGCTTGTCAGGGTGAAGATGGCTTGTGCACACACACATATACACTGCTCAGGTCACAATAAAGCTCCTGCAAGAGCAGCCATGGAAATGAGGATTAGTGTTCACAAGAGAAGAAGAACAACTCATCATACTTGTATACTTTAAAATTTACTTTATGTTTTAAAATGGTTCTTTTGTTGTGAATGTGTCCTTCAGTTCAGGGAACCCATTTATCCCCATGATATTATTAAAGTGGGAAAGAGGTGATGCCTTTGACTTGTACAACACAATTCCATTATAGTTGCAGAAGCAGAAGTCAATCCCAGCATGCACTTGGCTGAAGGCATTCTGAATGGGCTGCGTTATCTCAGAGAAGGAAAAAAAATTCATACTTATTCACACAATAATGAAATTTGGCCACGTGACATGCTGTCTGATAATGTATTTCCTACATTAATGTTTATGCTAATATCGCAGACACTTGTTTGTTTCATTATTTTCTTTATTAAATATGGGTAGAGACATAACGCTGAATGTCTGCAAACAAAAATATGAAATGACTTTTCTTCATTGTTTTCATCAACAAACCATGATTTAATATCGTGGATGTGCACATGCTCTATTTCTGTGATTGGACTGAACAATAACTCTCCATCCAAATCTGAAATAAGTGATAAGAATCAATCAGCCAAATTTTATTTGTATCGTGGATATCGTCAAACGACAATCTACCTTGTCAGGATCGACAATCTGTTCAAGGTGGCACATGTTGTGCAGTGACTTTCTGAAGCAGGACAGAAATTATTCTACATGCAGTTATATTGTTTGTTCAACAACTGCCCTCTTTCTCATACCGACACTGATTTCACTCCACTGGCCAATACAAACATCCCCCTGAAGGTAACGTTTGCTCTGTCAGGCCAGTGATGGAGCGGAAACAGATGGAAATTCAGCTTTCAGTGCTCACAAACAGTATCATTCCACCTTTTCATTTCAATCTGTTTCAGCATATTTCAGCACAAAGTCATATTTCCAATTTCCCAAACACCTCAGTTCATGACCTGAGTGCAGCATGGCCGGTTATTACTGTGCTTGTTCCAATCACTCTAAACAAGGAAGTTATGTTCTGCATTTCCTGACTACACAGGGAAGGAAAGGAAGAGGGTCTGAGAGTGAGATGCAACAACGGCCTGACAGCGTATTCATTCCTCTCTGTGTGTGTATGTGGGTGAGTGTGTTTTGGTAAGATCATCTCACACACACACACACACACACACAGAGAGAAAATGACTCACACGTCCACAGATTTTACAAAAAAAGAGAGAGAGACAAGAATAGGGCGTCTGAGAGGGAATATTTTTATTACATTTGTCCAAACTGATCTATCTGAAGCATCGCTCCTCTGTCTGCCCACGCACAGCAGGTTACATAAATGGTTTCAGGCTCCTGCCCACTCAGGGTTTTAGTGGGCAGCCCACAAGTGAAAAATTAGAAATGCATGTATTCTCGAAATGACCTCTGCTTCTCACATTCAGCAAGAAAAGTTACACCACTTGTATCCAGTCGACTGCAAACTCAGTTCATTAATGACAGCTTTGCACGAGTGATTTGAGTTTGGTTCCGCTCGTGCACGATATGTGTCCTGGTGAAAAGCTTTAACAGTGACCAATTTGCAGACACCAAGAAAAAAGAAAACAAACAAACAAAAAAACGTATTTTGGTCCAAGTGCAAGAAAATTACAGAAGAGGATTAGGGCCACTGTTTAAAAAAACAAAAGTGAGTTCTGACTTTTTTCTCAGAATTCTGACTTTAAAGTCTGACTTTAGTCAGAATTCTAACTTCTTTTTTTTTAACAGTGGCCCTAATCCTCTTCTGTATTCAACAAGATTCAAACTTACATGCAGAGTAAAATGTGTCTTATCCAAAACAAAAAAATTAGACCAGACAGCAAAACAACCCTTGTCTTACTTCTGTAGTTTTATGTTTCTTTTATGTTTATAATTTATATATCGATATTTTTCAGCTTGAGGGTAAAATAATATTTTACCCTCAAGCTGAAAGATACATATGGTATTATCTTATCCACAGTGTATGACTTTAACACTCTATAACTCTATTGACTGAGCACTATCTACATAAACATTGTCAACCACTGAAAAGCACCATAAAGACATGACAGAGAGACATGACAAACACCTTTATCTTTCAGTGTAGCGCGGATAATTTATTTTATTGTCAGTTTGACAAGTCAACAAGAAAAAAAAACAAAACAAAAACGAAAAGTCATGCACTCTAGACTGAATTGTAAATCCGCCTCCTCTTCAAGTTTCTTCTCCGCCCCTCCTCCCCTCATCATCGACCTCTTCACCAGCCTCTGACCTCCTCCTCTGTCCTCTTTTCTTCACTTAATAAGGAAGCTGAGAGACACGGGACAATTAAAAGAGAGAAAAACAAAATGAGACAAAGGGGGAATAGAGACAGAGGAGGAAAATTATATCAACAAGATTTTTTTTTTACATTAGCTGGGGAAACTCAATAATCAAACCAAAAAGAACTGAGGCTGTTGATCAAGAAAAAGACTGAATGGTTTCCATCCAGGAAACCTAAACAGAACATACAAAGATCCATACAAACATACCTGTTTATCAGTTTAAAAATGCATCCTGAACTAGATGTCTCTCAATCAGTGTTTTCATGTCAAGAACCCGCCACAAATGTGTTGCTTTACAACACAAATTTTAATTCCTATCTCTTTTTTTGTAGATTTCTCAGAGCATTTTCACTTTAAATGTAGTTTTTCATACATTTGATTTTGCATTTAACTGCGTCATTTTATTAATTTTTTTCTACCATATCATTTATGGCTCTAACTCTGACATTCTGTAAAAACTTTCAGTAATATTTTCCAATTAAGACCTTGTGGAACTGGCTGATACCCTAGAGCACAACAAGTTAACATCAGTCAAGTGTTAAATCTATAGTGGCGACCTTTAGCGCCAAGTGGGACCAAATTGCTATTGTTCTATCTCAATATGCTTCAGGGGTCGACAGAGTTATAGTGTCCATGCACATTCACCATATGACGACTTTCCAAAAACATCCATGACAGATCTATGATTTCTAATATTCTGGGATAAATATAAAAACTATGTGAATGCACTGGCAAAAGAATCTGACTGCAGAAGTCGCTTGAAGCTGTGAGACTGGTCTCTAGAGAAGGAACTCAAGAGTTTTCAATGGAACAACTGAAAGAAATCAAAGGTATAATGAACATTGATTGATCCTGTTTTGGCCTGAATTTCTGCACCATGTCTGCAATAACACCGCAATGATTTTATGTCAGCTCCGATCACTCAGAATCATTGTATTCTTGTACACTGTGTTCTTAACTGTCAACTGAGCTGGATAAAACTTGTGTGGGCATCTGTACAGTGGTAATGGTTGCCATAGTTACCTGTAAGGGTATCCATGGTACTTGGATCTGAAAATGGAGAGCAGGAAGCTGAAGAAAAACACCACCAGGCCAAGGCCAACCAGGCAGATGACTGCAAAGGCAAGAAACAAAACACACACACAAACACACACACACAATGGTTAGTATGCCAGTGTTTATATAACAGTATGTGAAGAGACCGCAACATAATCTCAAAGTTACAAATGTTTCATGTGATGCTACAAAATTCAAATTGTTTCCAGTTTAGTGCAGTTTAGACTCCTGTTGAAAGGCACCTCGTTAGGTAATTTAACGCACATTATACAACACTAATGCACTGTTTGATCTGTTCAATTTCAATGTGCTTTCAGGGTTTAGACACAGCAGGAACAGAAAACATCTGCATATTGGTGGTTCTGACACATAACACTTATTTCCATCTTATCACCTTAGTACACAGACATGCAGACATGCACACAATCCTGTGAATGAGAGAAGAAAATATATCCAAACTTGTGCTAAACTAGTAGCGGAGAGAACTTCTTAAATAATACCTTGCAGTCATTATTGTGACAAAACCCTTCCACACACTGTACAAGGCACAACCTTTTTCTCATTATCAAACTTGCGGTGTTGCAGAAAGTTTGTGTTTGCAGCGGTTATCATCTTATTTCCTCAGTGGCTATTCTAAAGTCAAATATACATAAGCATGAGCATGATTTTTAGTCGTGGGGGGAATTGTGTGTATTTGTATGCGTGGGTGTATGAGTGTATGCACACACCCTTATGTAGCAGCTAATCCTCCAGAAGCACCGTGTTAAATTAAACTGTCACCACCGACTGATATTGTTAATCAGGGATTAAGATGAGGACCTCTCCTGGAGACTAAATAGTGTGATATCGGCAGGTTTTCAGTGTGTGTGTGTGTGTGTGTGTGTGCACTTGTGAGTGTGAATGTCATTGGCTTGGAAAATGTAAGACAGATTCTCACTGTCAATTTGTGTGTACATGCTGTCATTCATCGTCAAAGCTCTACTGTTGTCATGCATGTGCGTGTGTGTGTGTCTGTGCGTGTTTGTGTATTGTGGTCGGTAATGCATGGATTACATACGGTTGTCTGCTGCCAACACCCAGTGTCAGCTCATTAACGGCTCCCCTTCCTTCCCTTGATGCACGTCGAATACATATCTTACATTTACAATGCAACAATCATTCAAAACTGACAGTACACACACACACACGCACGCACAAACCCATAATGACTGTGTCAGAATTGTGGTGTGCTTGTGCGACACAAACTGAGTCCTTTTGACACATTAAATAATTAGTATTGAGTGTTAATTCACCTACCACAGCCATACACACTTCAAAAACAATAGACAATAGTGCCCATTCAGCAGTAAGTGCATGCGTGTGCATCTTCTATTTCTGTTTTTGTAGAAGGTGGGAAACTCTGTCACACTCTTCTTTATTTAGAGGAGAGAGGACAGACCTGGGGTTAAATAAAGTTCATGCCGATAACTAATTCAAGAGAGAGTCCCAACTAGTGCTGCGACACTAACCTGCGAGACACTCTCTGAATACATTTCATTGAGACTACTGCATATTTGAGTGTGTCACCTGGGAGAACCCTGATGCCCCTGTGTTCCCTGAGTAGCCACATAATATACATTCATACATACATACATGCATATCTGCTCGAGTGTGAGAGCGTCACACACATCGTCTGTATCTTCATTAAGCATAGTGGGATATATTTCCCATAGCTCATCAATTATGAATAGGACACACACACACACACACACACACATGCGCGCGCACACACTAAGCATGCTAATATGCGCAGAGATTTATGACCTTGGCGAAATGACAAGTTGTTTAAGCTAAATGATTTCCTTCACTGACAAAGGGGGTAATTCCTCTTTTGACTGCATGACTTGCCTCAATTCAAATCATGATCTATTGGCAAGGTAAAAATAAATTTTACATTTCCCAAGCAGGAGGAGGCCAATAAACACATTAACGTAAACCTATTCTATCACCGTAGGAAGACAAGTGTTAGTAGATATTGTGATTCTAAAATGGTTTGTAACGGTTTATTCGCTAATTAGTTCCTGGATCAAGTGGCTCGCCCTGTGGCTACGACAACCCACAACTTCCTGCTTCCACACCAACCTGTGGCCTGTTGCTGTTTTTACCTTGCTAAGGTTCAAACTGCCGAATTACAAAAAAACTACAGCTTATAAATCCAACTTTGTAGTTTGCGCTTTGGATATTTTCCAAAAAAACATATTTTAATAGCGTAGCACATACCGGAGCCAAAACTGAAAGGCTTTCTGTCCTAAATCTCTCAAACCTCAGCAGCAGAGTAAACACAGACACATCAATCATCACCTCACATCTATTATTTATCTGGTTGCGGAATCTTGAGATGAAAGCCGGCCTGGTTTTGGTTAGATGTTTAGTTCTCTCTGCTGGAGCAACCCCAACTGATTGCTGTTTCCCTTGCACCGCATACAATACTGATAGCGACCACTGTTTTTTCCATCATTCGGTGGTTTTCTGAAAAAAACATGTTTGCCTTTAATTGGTCTAAAATTAAACTTAATAAGGAAATTTAAAAAATTAATACCTGAGGTATTTGCGTTGTGGTAATTCTATACGACATGCTGGCATTTCACATGAGAGAGATGGGAAAAGTCTATTCTGCATTTTCTTCTTTCACGGGCTCATCTCACTCTTCAATTACCTTTTCTCCTCCTCTGTCTTAATGTTTTCATTCCCATTTACACTTCATCCTCCTTCATGTACAACCTCCCTCTGACTATCTCAGCCCACCCACCACACATATAGTACATCCACCAGTACTGCACATGTCGTGATTTTGTAACTCCATTTACCCGTTCAGTAACTCCCTTGCCAAGAAACAGCATGTGCTGTGTGATTTCTGGTGCAGATGCCCATGAAAGAAGTGGATAACTTCCTGCTTCCCGCACTCAGCAGTATGGAGGCTATATGCCAGGGATTAAACATCCACATCCAGCGATTACACTCCAATTCAAGCTTAATCCTCTCTCCATTACTGACAGACAACTCAGGTCTGTGCTGCTTTATTGTGAACTTATTTAATTTGTGTGTCCATATGTGTTTTGAGTATGCTGTTCCCATGACAGTGTTATGCAGCATTTTGAATTGTTTACTTTAATTATGGTTCTGCACTGACATTATATATGTGTATATATGTGTGTGTGTTAATGTGAGTTTGCACAGCAGTACAGTAAAATCTGCCTCATATGTTTTCTTCTTATTTAAACAGGTTGGATTTAAAGTGGTTTTACACAAACCTTTCAGAGGAGGAGGAAAGAAAACTAAGAGAAAGAAAGTCAGATGTACTGTATATAGACATGTTAAATGGAGTCCTTAGAATGGTACACGTAACATGTCATTACATGAGTAACAGTTATTTGCGCACATACATGTCTGTATATGTAAGTAAACGTGTTTGAGAACATAGAGTTACAGTAGGAAACTGAAAAGTCTGGGGCTCATTATAAAGTCATTAGCATTTTTATTGCTAAGCGCTCAAGAGTGAAATATACTAAAAGTGATCATTTCACTTTAGGGGTCCTGTTTTTATTCGGTGTGTGTCAGTGTGCATGCATGACTGTGTGGCCATGAACAGGCAATTGAAAGGTTTCTCCGGTTGACTTTTCATTATCTGGAGATTACACATAAACTCTTTTGCATGGTAAAAGGAAAAAAATGTCAAAGCCAGTATGTAATCACAGTGGTCAAGCGACCACTTCCGTCTACAGTGATGAACACATCCAGACAGGACTCATCAGGAGGTGACAGGGATGAGCTGCCATGCAATCACACACTTTGTTATTTTTAGCACAGTTTAGTGCCTTGTTGAAACTGTATGTATATTTTATGTTTCCTTGAAAAAAAACATGGCAGACATCACCCCTCGCATCCGTCCTGCAGTTGTAATCCTATTACCAGTAGAGAGGATGACAGAAATTTCACAGAGACTCAACATGACAGCATCAATTAATCTTCCACAGATTGACCTCGGCATCCCACCTCTATGTCACAGGCCGCGCATTCTGCTGTGAACAGGAAGCTACACAAAATCATTCCAGTGCTCTGCAGTCATGCAAAAGTATAAATATATTGAAGAGGAAAGCAACTGGTAGTTGCAATATATTAATTTTATTTTTATGAGACAACCAATAACAATATAGAGTGATACTTATTATAGAATCTATTTTATTATCAGTTGTAATTCTTCAATCATAAAAGTAGAGTAGGTTATTACAAATAGCAATAAAATAAAAGCCATAAAAATATGGAAACCGAATCATATGAGACTCACGTTAGTGCTATCAGTGCACCTCTTTGACTTGTGGTTGATTATGCATTGTTGTGTAATGACCATGTTTTACAATAGAGTCATTATGCACAGGCAGTCCTCTACCTCTCAGGGACAGGTGCACATTTACAGAGCTATATTAGCTGATCGGAAAACATCTGATCAGCCTCTGTTCTCGCTCAGCCAACACCTGGAGTGTATAATGATCCAATGTAAGACTTCTTAAAGTGATCTTTTACATTATTTGGCAGTAGCAGTTTCCACCTCCTGTTTTTGCTTCGTAAATAAATGTGACTTGTGACATGTTTGTTTCGCCAATCTCCAGTATATCAATTTTGAGGTATGAACAGAACATTGAGGATGACATGAAAAAAAAAGCTGAGAAAAATCTTCTCTACTTACTTCGCCTCTTGCCAACGTCACCCTTGGAGGTGGCTGCCTCATTCAGCAGCACCATTCCCATTGTGATTGCAGCATCTGGGACGAGGTTGTTAAGGGAAGAAGTACACACTGCCTCAGGAATAACTGCTCTGCACACATATTCAGCCACAATTGCACACATACAGTATACTGCATATACATGTACGAGCACAGCAACCACATGTACGAGGTGTATACAGAATAACATGAAGACTGTCACACTATACTGCAATCCAGTGCAATAGCCCTTTTACTGACTATTTAAAGATGGGTTGCAGTTCATGGTGCGTTACATTTCATTTTATGCTGTAACATAAAGTTAAATTTAAAACTCAAGAAAAGTTGCTGAAACAAGAGACGTTGTTTAGAGGAAATTGTGTGTTCTTTTTTCACAAAGGGATAACGGATCACACTGCAACACAAACAGAATTACTAGTAAAACTATTCAAATAATTCTGTGTTACTCTCGAAAAGAAAAGATCGGAATGGAATCCAAGTTCACGTTCCATGTACAAACACAGCAGATTATCACAGGCACAGTGACAGAGTGCACATCAACACAAAAGTGGAACTGTTTTTTTGTTTTATGACTGGTTCTGATGCGTTGTGACTTCTTCAAACTGGGCGTGGGGATAAAATGACACAATTTGATACATTTAATTTCATCTTTCCTCTATGCAGAGGGGTTAAACCACTCAAGATGTCACCCTGTAAATCCACTTACATTTTTTTGACTTTTTTCAGACTCTCTACGACTACTTATAGTAACTAGTTACTCACACATGTGCTAAGTGTCACTTTTCTTCTTTAAGAAAATAACAAACATCTGATTTTGATACGCTACATTCAATATTGTGAACTGCCTCACATGGCTTAGTACCTAATTACACATTCTTCTCAGCGTGCACTGCATACAAATCCACATTACTGAGGAAAACCTGGTGGGGTGCACAAACAAAGGCTGCCAGGGTGATGCAGAGCAGAAACGGAGGCATCCTCTCGATGATATGGAGAACGGTATAACATGCTGGGGAGACACAAACAGTACCTCCAAGCATAGCGATGAAACTGAAGCGGAAGGTGGCAGGTGTTTAAGAGGTGGCAGGAAGCTATGCCACAGTGTGATAATAAAGTCTTTATAATAGACACCTATTAGCATAAAGATTCAGACTATGTAACTGAGATGAAGTATTTATCAAAACAGCCTTTGGCACAGTTTTGTGTTTTGTTAATGTGCACATTAAAAAGACAAGCGGTATAACGTCTGGGTGCTGAGAGCTGTAATGCAAATTCCCTGGCACCAAAATTTCACTTCAGCCACTTCATTGAAAAAGCCAAAGTATAAAGACGTCACCAGAATACTAAACAGGCCTGACAGCAGGAAACATCTGTAAGCGCCAAATTGAAATTTCTGAAGCACAAGGCAGTGATTTGCCTTAAACTCAACTCATCCAACTGTACGCATCTGTCAGACTCTTCACCTGATACGCTCTTAAATGAAGGTACACAGGAAAACGGGGAAATGGCAAACAAACTAGTTTGACTGACAACACGGATGAGCAGAGAATCATTTGCATAGTGAACCTTGTTGTGACATGACGGCAGGATAAACATGTTCTCCTGGATGTAAGTTTGCAGGTTCCCTTGTCAATGATCGTGACAGTGATTTAAGACTATTCAAGTTGCAACTTGTGAGTCCGCCTCAAACAGAGAGTGCAGGCTGCAGTTTACACAAACCATCAAAACAAACGTCTATGGACTAATGAAACAAAAATCAACCTGATGGCAAGAGTTAAGTATGAAGGAAAAAAAGGAACACCTCAAGACCTTAAGATGCCACTTCACCTGTCAGGCATGGCGGTGGATTTGTTATGGTTTGGGAATTTGTGGCCTGCAAATGGAACTGGCCCTCTGGCATTTCTTATTTCACTGCTGACAGAAACAGCAGGATGAATGCTGAGGGGGAGCTTTTCCTGTGGCATATCCTCCACTCTCCCAGTCAATCACCTGATCTCAAGGTGACTGACCTCGAGCTCCATTCCACCTGCTAAAGAGCAGATTAAAGGTGGGGAGACAAGGGGAGCATTGTGGGAGCATAGCCAGGAAAAACACAAACGCCTGCTGATGTCTGTGAGTCAAACACTACAGCCAGTAACTAGCTCCAAATCAGTGTCAACAAACAACATATACTAAATTACATTTTTGTATCTGTCCAATTATTTTAACGGACACCAGTTTACTCTTGGCACTTGAACACAGTGGCTTAAAATACCATACATTTGTGTTTCTGCCTTATAATGTCATGGTATGCAACTGCATTTGGTGCTTGGTGTGTGCCTACGTATATGGAAGTAAGCAAGGTTACATCCGGCCAGACTGCCTCTACGACTGTTGTAAAATGAGTTTAAACCGTCCACACAGCCAGCAGAAACGGCGCGTTAGCATTTCAGCAGGTGTGAATGTGTGCGTGTTTCATTTAGGTGTAATCAGATGAGCAGAAAATGAAAAAATAAACACGAGCAGCGTGGACAAATATTGCTCTGAAGCAGGTGCAACCTTGGACCTGCTATTCCCCCCCGAGGACAAACCCAGCAGCTAGGAATAAACAGTATCATTACCCACACATACGGAACCACCAGTGGACACACACATGGGTACACGAGCATGCGGAGAGAGGTAGACAGACAGAAAAATCCATCCTACTAACACATATGCATACATACGCACAGAGACTATCATCAGGGGTTACATTTGGAACAAATCAGGCAGGAGGTAAAGTTAAAAGGGGACAATCTCTTGTCTTTGTATCTCCTCCTGAGGGAGGAACACACACAGATGGCAAAGGTTTTGTTGAGAAAGTGGATCAGACAGCCAAAATGGAATGCTGTTTCAAATCCTGTTAATCTTTTCAGAGCGTCATGTTGCTCCGCGTGATTCCCATGCTGCAGCAGCATGTTACAATTTATGACCACACATGAAACACGCATTTGGACTGCCAAACGTGGTGGTGAAAGGATACTCAGGAGAAGGATGATGTGAGACTCGGCCACAAACTGAGCCTGGCTGCTGCCATGGATATAACTCTGTGGGAGAGAGAGAGAACCAGAGAGAGAGAAAGAGAGAGACACATTAGTTGACCAACGTCTTCACCTGACAAAAGGTCACGTTAGGTAGCAGCCGTGGTGAATCTTTCTAATTGAAGGCACATACAGGAAGTACAAAGCACTAACAGGGTTTTCATTTGACAAGCAGTCTGAGGCTTTAACCCTGTGTAAAGTGCATCAGTCTTTTTGAGAATTGACCAATTTTCTCATACTAAAAAAGATCTCTTACAGTCTGATATAAATTCATAAGTGGTCCAGGCTAAAGTTCAGATAGTCCAACTGAATCTGACATCAGGGGTGAGAAATCTTTTTCCTGACAAGGGCTACTTACATTTTATGCTTACATCGCAGGCCATTCAGTGTTACTGAACACTTATAGCAGTGACAATCCGAGTCAGTTTATTTCTAATATAGTTTTCTCAATAGTTTTCTAAAGCGCAAACCAAACTAACTCCTTTACTGAAATGGCAGTGTCCCCAACCCCATGTGAGCTTCTCTGATAAGATGTCGAATGGCTCATTCCGCTGATCACTGTGTGTAAGTAAGTGGGAAGAACAGATGAAGGACGGGGACAAAGGGGACGTCTTTTGCAAAGGAGACAAACAGAAGGACAGAAAAAGAAGAGGGAAGTGTGTTTCAAACTGTTGAATCCTTGCCGATATTAGCATCTAGGGTTTAGAGCACATGGAGGGTCTCTTTTCTTTTTCACTTGACTGAGCCAGTGTTCGATTCTTTCCCTATGAAACAAGAATAAGAATGGGAGGATGAATAGGAGTTGACAAAGCAGGAGGAGTAGCGGGTGGACAGTTTTTTCTTGCTTCAGTGGAGAGAAATGAAGATTTTTTTCACTTGAAAGCAGACATAAAGGAGACAAAGGCTCAAGGCTGAAACCAATTCTTTTGTCTTCCAGACAAGTGTGGATTGTGGAATTGTTATCAAGATGATTTCAATAATGACTGACAAACCAAAGCTCCAGTTGCACAAAGGGAGTTTATTTTGGACGCGTTGCTCTTTATTTGAAAGTTTGTGAGGGATCGCTTCTTGCATTTGTAATCAATACATGAGGAACTGCAAAAGTGCAGCTCAGTGGTGTGTGGAATTAACAAACTCAAAACTTGACACAGTGACATATTTTAAATAACCACAAACTGTTTGTTAAACTCCATCATGTCTGGGGTTGAAACTCACACACGGTGCTGCTGATGCAAGCCAATGTGAAAAAAACACAAACACACCGAGAAATGAATGATCAATATAGGTGTCAAACAAATTACCAAATGAAATCTGACTTTGAACAAAAAAAGTATATAAAATATATGACTTAGATGCTGATTGACCAGAAATGCTGTGAAACTAAATTCTACTATGTAAAATGAGTTCCACCTTTATTCAACTACACTTTATTACTGTATTTATATACTGACAGTTTTATACTGTGGTATAATATATATGATTTTTGACAGGATACACATGAAAATAGTGGATCGTTTTTTAGAAACTGACTGGAATGACCCTCATTCACTGTTATGCAGGTGGAACCAACAACTCAAAAGTAGCTCGTAACTCACGCAGGTTTTATGTTTATCCGGAGCATTAGCTACAGTACATTTCCTTGTCACTTGGTGGAGTTTTGTTTTTCCGACTCCGACAGCCACCACTGCTGCAGTCTCCTCTGTAGCTCTTACGTTTGTTCCCCTCTTTAGCTCTGGCCCAGCGTTGGAATTAGACCACAGACAACAGTTTTAAAACTGTGTTTTTTGTGAAGTGCAAATAAATCTACCTTCCCTTATGTCTCTTGTATGCCTGCTGTTTTATACTCTACCCTGATGTTTTGTTTGTCCTCATTTGTCTATTCATGTGTGGTTGCTTCCCGCTGGGTGTGGCTTTTCTGCACCACATCCCACCGACTCACTTACACACATGAGACTTATCATCCAATCAGCTCCCAAAACCAGCTCCAAACCATGATTATTCCCACTAGACTGTATCAAATTGTTTCCTCGCTTCCAGTGGTGACGGCATTCTGGCCACACTGTGTCTGTCTGTTTGAAGTTACATGTCTGCCACTCGCCTGTTTGTCTCGCTAATACTCTGTCTACCTGCGTCTCAGGTCCATCACTCAGCTGCCTGTTATATTCAGCCACTTCCAACCCTGTCTTCGTCTGTCATCCTGGACTGGAAACCAATCCAGACTCCATGCCAGCCTGCCAAGCTCTCTTATCAGGAAAACTAACCTGAACCTCTGTCTGCCCAGGGTCTTATAAACACACTTCAGACCCTCGCCCAGTCTGCGTGCCTGCTCAGCAGCTATCAAGTTTGGTTGATCTTTTGAAACTAGTAAAACGCAAACTGTCTCTGCTGCCATGTTCATCCAGAAGGCCCTTACTGCCACGGATGTTTGTTTATATCTAAAAAGTCTCACATTCCAGCTTTAATTAATCACAACTATAGTTTGCAAAGGTGGAATTTTTCTTGTATTAATAAAACATTTAACATTAACATTTAAAGTGTTTTTCAAGACAATGTTTTCAGTGCGTTCCCCACACAACATAAACAGGAACTGCAGATAGAGACTATGAGAAAGAGCAGTGGTTGGGGGATGAAAAATTCCTCAATCCCTGGTTGGGCACTTCCAATTAATCTGATGGATTAGAAAGCAGTACTTCCATTCATTAGTGTGCAAGGCTGGGAGTGTACCTATGCATGTGTACACTGGAATCCACTAACTGAAAGTGTGTTTGCGGACTGGACTGTTAAGGGAACATTTTTCTATGTGAAAGAAAGTGTGTGTGTGTGTGTGTGTGTGTTAAAAGAGCATACATATAGGTGGAAGTGAAGTGAAAGCAGGCACAGCTCATTGATCTTACATAGAGATAAATGGAAGCACTCACTCAACATTCACACTATATTACATTAACTCCAATTTAACACTATCTGAATTATTCACACATACACGTAATCTACATAAAGCAGTTCATATACTTTCCATCAGGAAGTTTCCAACGTGTATTTGTTGAAAACAAAAGTCAAAAGAAGTTTACTTCGACAGTTACATGTGGAATAAAAAACCTCCAGTGATGTACAGCACATCAAAAGGCTGATTCATGGTTAGTAATATATAGGTTCACCCCTATATGTGAATGCTGGAATCAGACCTATAAATGGTTTAAATTATCCAGCCTCCTGCATACGCAACTTAATTTATAACTGTGTGAGGCCTTGTTACAAGGTCTCTTATTAAATAATTTAAAACCATATATCATTTTACATTTACATTTTTTAAAGACTACATAATTAAAATGTCTGTTTTTTGACATGTAAACTGTGATATTTTAATTGATCTTTCACCTGTTTGTTTCCTGTCTGGAAAAATGAAACCGTTGCACCGGGGAACTACTGAAGCACAGTCATCTAAATTACTATGAAAGGATAAAGGATTTGGAGATATTCGTTTTTTGTTACAAAACCAGAAATATGTGTTGAATCAAAGGGAGAATTGAGTCAAAAATAAAATAATTCCTATGGTCAATAAAAAGAAAGAACATGGCAGTCGCAGAAGCAAGGTATTTTCATAGGATCGCTATGGGTCTCCTTTAAGCAAAAGAAAATACTAAAATCTGCATACACATATTAAGCATACTAATTTACAAGAGTGTCGTCTTATTCATTATATTCAGGTCAAGATCTTGGGAATACATGCATTCCCATGCCTGCATGTGTCCCTGTTCATGCACTCATTTAAATACACTGCCATTAATAAAAAACCTTGTAAGAACTGCATAACATGACACATTTGTTAGATATTGAAGCAAACGAGGTGTCTGCATTTACATGCATTTGCGTGTACCGACGCACACACACGCCATATCTCTTTCAAATGTACTACTATATTACCGTACCACAAGTCAGTTGTACCACAAGTAAGTATTAAAAATGTAGGTGCCGACATCTGTAACAATCAGATTCAACAAACACACCTAAACGTTTATGAACAGTGTTTGTCCTTCTGTTTGTTGACTTGACTTTTCTCTTTTTAAAACCAAACCTCTGTTAACTGTTAATACCTGTGGGCCAGATGACCTTTACAAATGGATATAGTCACCCTTCTCCTTTGTGTGTATGGTGTGTGTACATGTGTTTGTGCATGTTTCCTCTGGTAAAGGTCAGGATACTGTCAGACAGGGACAGGGATAAATGAAAAGTAAACAGAGCAGAAAGGAGAGAGTGAGTAACAGAGAGGATGAGAGGTGGAATATACTTCATTTGGAAACAAAGGATGGGTTCTATTCAGTGTGTTAGTGTGTGAATTAGTATAATAATCACAATCTAGTGCAGCCGCTGGCTCCGCAGCCATATGTGGCTCTTTAGCCCCTCTATAGTGGCTCCCAGTGGCTTTGAAAGGCAGTTTACAGTGACAAAACGGAACAAAAACATCCACTCCTATAGGACATGTTCAGTTTTAGTTGTTTGTTTCTGCACTCTGATTGGAATAAAATGTGTTTTGCCTCCTCCGGTGTTTGCATTGCTAATGGTGTTGCCAACTACTTTTCACAATTATGATGAGAATAATGATCGAAAACAATGTTTAAAAAAACATTCCTTCAACATTCCGATCTTATCTATAACCCTAAAGGACAATACAACCTGTTTTGAAGCACAATAAAGCTCAGTGATGACCATATAATAATCCAGAGTGGGAAAAAAATTAATTAATTGTTGTTTTTTTGATTTACAGTTGAACTGAATTATATTTCTACTTAAAAGAGAAATATGGTGCAATATCTCCATAATTTCATGTCTTAGCACACCTAAGAGCATATGAAAATGATTTATTCTGAACAGCGGAGGAACTGTGGGCAGAATCATTAAACCCTTCATATGAGCAAATTTGGTTGTTTTAGGAGGTGATGCTTTAAATTGTCGTTATCTACTCACTGCTTATGCAGTTTCGTGTTTTGATTACCCAAGAGTCAATTAAAACCATTTAAAACCTTATTTGTTGTTTGTAAAAAAAATGTCAGTAAAATGGGGTGACTCTCATTTCATCCGCAAAGTGCTTGTGTTTCTGGGATATGTGTTATTATTATGTGTTATGAATATGTTACTGTACACTTACACAGTACACTATCGAACGAAATTTGGTCTCTGCTTTTAACCCATCACATACATGTATGTGTGAGAAGTGGGCTGCCATACTTTACATACAGTAAGACTAACAGTAAAAAAAAACAGTACTCTCTTTCTCGCTCTCCCAAAACTTCTAATAATCCCTCAACAAAAACAATGGCACTGAAATGGCACTGGGGGGTGCCCCCCCACTTTGGGAACCACCGGTATATATTAAGTTCCAGGCTATAAATGCTGCAGTTGTCGCTGTATTGGATGAGAATGAAAAGAGAAGTAGATCAACAGAACTGGTATGAACCAAGATCAGCGCCTTTGAAGAGCATTGTTGAGAACACTAAAAACTGGAGTGCCACAATGACAAAGTAACATAACGTTCAATAAGAGTGAAGCTGAATGTGCGAGTGATAATCCAGGAGGCGAGTCTAGTCTTGATGACATCACAGCAGAAGACAGCGTATCGCAAATTTCAAAAAGACGGTACAATAGTGATAGGAGACCTTCAGTCACTCCATTGAAAGCTATGGTGTCCACGGTACACACAAAGGAAAGAGCAAAGCATGCACCCACGAGGACACGCCTAAAATTCCTAAAAAAGGAACGCTGCTAAAGCTGCGGAGTTGTGGGTGAAACAGCGAGCAGCGTAAACTTAAATTGGAGCATTTATTTATGCTTTCAGCATATTTATTCGCAATACATCCAGGCCCAGCAGAACCAAGGAAGTTCTTCTCTTGATCGTCATTAAGATCATTCTTAGGAAGGCTGTTCAATAGTGCTGGTAATGCGAATTGTCCAAATTTGGGCAGAACAAACATTGCCTCTACAGTCAGCATTACCGGTCTGAAAAATAACCGTACTTAACAACAATTAATTTCACTGTTTTGCTTCACTGTTCTATTCACTCTGTAATTGTTTAAAAGACACAGATGTTCAACAATTGTTCTCCCCATTAAACACACAGAAACCAACACAAACCCAAAGGAGCGTGCAAGTGCAGTCAAAAAGAGTTAAGTCAAAAGTCAGCTATTTGAAGAGAACCATTGCAAGAAAACAAACAGTCAGCACTGTATCACCGTCAGTGTGTTTTGTATGTTTGCAGGAAGCACAAAGGTGCCTATGTCCCATTTTCTGTGCATGTGTGTCTTTGCAAAAAGGAGCACGTGCAATTTTCTTGGCGCTCGGTACAATTTCACCTGCTAGGTCGCGCTATTGGTCAGTTGACAAATCCTTTCAATATAGTCTACCTGCCCTAGCTCGCGCATCATTTTAAAGGAATTACACTGTCTGGGGAGAGAGTGGAGAGTGGGAGATTAGAAAGGGGGTGAGAGAAAGTCACGTAAAACGATGAGGGAAGGAGTAGAGAAAAGATAAGACAGGTATCTTCCCAGTATTATCTGCCCAGTAGAAGCTATTTACTGTTGGCAGGAGTGGGTGGAATAGAGGGATTTAAAGAGAGCACAGGAGGAGGATGAAGGTGGCAAACGAGCAAGAGGAGGGTGGAAATAAGAAGATGATGAAGAAAATGACACAGGATCTAATGTAGTAATTCCTGCTGCTGTTTCGGTTGACTGGCTGCAGAATAGCATCATGACCTGGAAGTTCACGGCTGGTTGGGTTTAAGCATTTGTATGTCAGTGGGGTTATCACTGAGGCTGTGGCAATGGTCCTTTATCACGTATACCTGTACGTGGAATGCTGTCCAATACTAGCACAGCCTTGCTCGACACATATCTTAATGAACCTTTAGAGAAGCTTGGGTGATCGTCTCTCACTTTTATGTCTTATAGCCACGAGTTACCAACTGCCTGCGTCAACTGGAGGTGGTTTTGTGGTCAACAGCTCATACACTGTCCCTCCTGCAAGCTCCTGCCCCTGATTGGCAAGAACTCTGTTTACTGCATACTTAGTAATAAGTCCTTTCTGATCTGTTCACCTTTGCTTTTGCAACACATTGCCTTTGGCTATTGCTCCCCACAGTTAGACAATTAATTTCTGTCACTGTTGGCAAGACCAGGCGACTGGTCTTGACTGTGGCTGTGGCAAACCAGGAGAGGAGTGGAAGAGAGCAGCAGGCACCAGACTGACTGCACCGACTTCTAATGGCAGCTCTAACACGGGATGAAGACAGACAGAGATGTGATAGAGTAATGGGGAAGAGAGGGCGCAGAGAAGAAAAGGAGGCAGTAGAAGGGAGGAAAAAAGGATTGAAGAAATGAATGGATAGGACAAAGTGCTGGGACAGGAAAGTGTATTACAGTAAAATGTAAACTGAAAAACATATAGTTAAGTTAATGTGAATTCCATATAAAATTCTATATCTCAAACTACATGGGGAGTTGTGATGTTTATTTATTTCTCTTTTGACCTTGCTTTGTGCTTTGCTTTATCTAGGAAGACTAGCTATAGGGAATACCAATGCTTTTCTTTCTGTGCCTGAGCTGACATTTTCCTCAACCACTGTGCAGCTTGGTATGTTGGTGCCTGTGACCCCATGCATTACGTATAATGGAAGAATATTTGTGTGCACAGATGCACACACAGACAACATAATACTTTAAATCTGCACTAACATGCTATTAAAGGTAAATAGTCTTTCTTCGCTCGCGGCCTGCATGTCCTTTTAGTGTCCCTTTCTCTCCATTTGTGTCCCCTGTTCTTTAACCTGCATAATTTTCTTGAATTTCTCATATTTTTATTTTAATTTCACCCTTGAGTGAACAAACTTAAATGATGACCGGCAAAACTATATCTGCAAATGTTGTCTGTGTTAGCAGGCACTGGACAGAAAGAACGAAAGAGAGGAAGAGAGAAAGAGAAAAATAGAGAAAGAGAGAAAGACAGAAAGATGTTTATAGGGTGACACAGACACACACAGTCCTCTTGCTGTCCTGGTACCTCAAACCCCAAAAAAGGTCGGACAGGTAGGAAAAGTCAAAAAAGTGGAGGCACAAATCCTTAAACAGACAAAATGTAGAAATGCATAGATATTATAAAGAAAGTGATGCATACCACTTGTCCATTCTGGGGGTTTTTGTGGGCGTAGGGTGGACCTCTGATGTGATTCCACATCTGACCAGATGTCATTGCGAAAACAACACACTATAACAAGCACAGAACGACAGAGACAAGGACAGGGACAGTCAGGAGAGAATGGGAATTAAAGACATAAAAAAACCACTCCAATTGGATAAAATGTTCCAGCTGTGTCCATCTGTATGTGTGTCATACCAGAGCAGCCATGGCCCATCCAGTCTTGTTGTATATGAATTCCAAGTTGTTCCTCCTTAGATACAGCAGACCTCCAACTAGAGAAACTAACAGAGCCAGAGCAATAGTTCCTGAATAATTAGGAGGACGGAAGACACGGATCTGCAGAGAGAGAGAGAGAGAGAGAGAGCGAGAGAGAGAGCAATGAATACCATACATCGTCAAGAATCATGCTGTATACAGCAGTAGTAATTGATGATTTACAATATCAATGTAATGAATATTGTTAATTGGTGAATCAAGCATCTGATCAGGATGTCTCCGCGCTTCTCTCCTTTGGAGGTCTTCCTTGCTGCAGTAGGTCATTCTGAGCCTTATTTTGGTCGAACACAGCAGGAAAAAAAGAAGAGCAAGGGAAAATGTCTGATATGTGTAATTGATACCTTGGCTGCACCGCCTTTACCATCTATCCCTATTGTCATTCTTTCTCATTGTAGTGACACTACAGACTTCTATTATCCGCATTAGTTTAAGTTCCTTTATCACACAAATGTATTCATCTCACTACTTTTTGATTATATACTTGCCCCTTATTTTATCCCCTTTGTGTTCTCTGCTTTATTCATGTACTAAAGTCACATTGAAGTGCTTGAAAGCTATGCACTTAGGATAAGTGCTCCCTTCTCTGAAAGACAGCCTTTTGAATCCAGGAAGTCAGCAGGACGTTTGAACTATTTTTGCCAATACTTGGCTGACAGGTTGATCGGCAGAGAAGATACTGCAGTCCCACAGCTGAAGGTTGATCTGAATCAGGAGTCAACAACTTAAGTGATTCTAAGCAAGGCCATTTAAGATCCATGTGGTGGGTGGGTATTTGTGACATTGTCAGATATGCATCTGGTGTTACAAGGCTATTGCACTTCTGTCCATCCTGCGAGACAGATCCCTCTCTTGTGCCTCTCCCACTACGATTGGATGGTATAACAATCAATGATACCAATGTTCAAAATGAAATGCTATTCTGTGTTTGTGTTTATTTTTAGGCACTTTTCCCTCTCCATTGTTGAGGGTTTAGGACAGAGGATGTCACACCTTGCGCAGATTGTAAAGCCCCATCAGGCAAACTGTGTTTTGGGCCAAACAAAGAAAGTTTTATAACTGACTACGCTGTAATGAGCTTTATCATGACTGCCATGACTATAGTCCACTGGCAGGTGTGAGTGGGTGTGTGCATGTGAGTATCCGGGTAAATCCTACCTGAACGTCTGTGCGGTCTGCGATCCATTTGGCAAGCTGCTCTGAGGCAAAGCCAATCCTTTGGAGGTCAAATGTATCAGCCCTCTTTGGCTTTCCCTTTGCTGGAAAATGCATGAAGGTTGGAGCGCTGTTCATGTTCAACTATTGACAAAGGGAGAAAATTAATTAGTTAGTTGTCAGACATTTTCTTAATCATGGCTGCTGTCCATGGCTACTTCCTCATATATTTGTGTTTTAATATATTTATAAATGTACTGCATATGTATGTGTGTGTGTAAAATTTTTTTTTGCAGTTAGTCTGCGGTTCATGTATGAGAGAATTTCAATCAAAACATTAACAAATGGTTTGTTCGACAACTTAATAATTCCTTTATTTTTTCTTTCTGTAACCATGTTTAAATATTCAAAATTTCTTGTAAAATTCAGCAGCCAACTAATGCCCTGAAAAATCTAAGTACATTTGCTAAGAGTGCTATAAGTCTGTATTACGATGTTGAATATGTAAGAAACTATTTCCAACACAAACAGCAAAGTGATCCCCAAACAACTCAATCAGCCGAACAGCAGTTTCAATGACCCTATCCTCTTCTGACAATGAGCACCAAAAAACAAAACACTCACTCTGCTTAGACTGACTCACCTCAAATACATTTACCGTAACATAACACGGTAAGACATTATGAAAACCAATAAAAAGAATTGTCATGCTGATTGCGTTATGGAGAGCTGTTGAAAATTTGATCAGCTCTGCAGTTCCATTATTCAGTTTTTCTTTGTGAAAAAATATAGAATAAGGAGATTATGCTGTATACGAAATGACTGCACAGGAGTGATGGCGAGAGAGGGAGAGCAAGCGAGAGAGGGAGAGAGAGAGAGAGAGAGAACTGCTGTAACAGGACTTTCACATTAACCTGCGCCCATCTTTCATCTCATCGCTCACTTTCTTTCTCCTGCCATCAATGTTTCACACCTACTTAACTCCAAATCCCAGGATTTCCAACAATTACCGGCAACAATAAAGCCAACTGGTTTACTCTCTCTTGTTTTCCCCAAGACACCTGGATAACAACCGATACAAGGAAAATACAGTGAAAAATGAGAATGCGAAAGAAAATGAGCGAAGAGGAGAGTTGCTCTCTGGGTAATTCCTCATTTTGAGTGAAAATGTAAATAACTGTTTAGGGCAGGCTTTGCATACCGATACCAGAACAAACATATAGAATAATACATGAGGCCATATACCAAAAAGATGCATAGAGCTGGAACCACACAAGTAATAAGCATAATTCAAATACAAAAAATTTTATTTGTTAGTTTTGACCTTGAGAGAATTAAATAAAAACAAAGAGAAAGAAGAGCAAAAGGATATGAATTTAATTAGCTATTATTTAACCTTCTTTTGCCTTTTTACACGGCAAGAGCAGTTGTGGATTGGTTTGTGAAATGGCCATGAGAACTCACATAAAAGCCACAGAGCAAGACAGGACGAATGGAGCTACAGAGCAAAACGATAAAATAAGAAGAAACATTAAAGATGATCAAATATTAAATACCAGGAAAATTTTAACTGAGTACAGCTATTTAAAGTTGTATGACTATACAAGTGTAGGAAAGGACAGGACATCTGGGGATTTACGTCTATATTTTATATAGTTTTCTGTGTATAAGTGAAGCTGTGTGCAGGATGTTACCTGCTTTAATACATAGTCAGCACAATTTAACCACGTAAGAGAATAATACAAAGAAATAAATTTGTGACAAAAACGTCTCTAAAAGTACAAAAGATTTATGCCTCCTTTTTAAATGCTTTTTCCCCATTTGGGAATCCTGACAGTTTTTAATGGTAAAACATTTAATGGTTTGTTTGTATTTATATAAGGCTTCTTTCAGACTCGAAAGACACTATACACACGCCCGCCCGCCCGCACGCACAGACACACACACACACACACACACACACACACACACACACACACACACACACACACACACACACACACACACACACACACACACACACACACACAGGTACAGAAATCCTATCTCCAGCCCTTTTTCACGATCGGACATGCATTCACATACTACAGACCATTCTTTCTATTACTATTTAAATCCAGTCGGGGAAAGATCCTGAGCTGTGGATCGATCCACCAACCTGCTGGATAGTGGAAAACCCACTTTACCTCCTGAGTTCCAGCTGCAAACTCTGCGTATTGAGAGTACCAATCCAATACTAGTGCATTTAAAAGGAATAAAAAAACATCCTATTTATTATACTTATAAATGTTATGACATCTGAAAGATGCTAATGCTGTATGAAAGTATGGATTGCTATTGTTGTGCTATATACCTATAGAGAATGAATGAAATAAATCTTCTTCAGTTACGGTATATAGATTGTCTGTCATGACGGAATACCAACAAATAAATCTACAAATAATATACTGCTTAAAAACTTTTATAATAGATTAGCCACACAGTAAAAGTATAAAAGCAACAACTGCTTTTATTCTTTGTATAAAAGTATAAAATTACTGACTCGTAATTGGCTTGTAATTCTAACAGATTTTAATTTCCACACATCCCAATATAATTACTATTGTGAATTATTCTGCCCACAACATTTGTGAAAAACTGATATTATGATAATCCTACTTTAATGCATGAACAATTGACAGTACACTTTGAAATACACTAAACAAGCAGTTACCTGTTGGAAAACATCAGCTCCCTCATCATAGTCCACAACTGTGAAGAACAGCTTATTGGAAAATGCAGATGAGTAACGCCACGAGTTTGCCAAGACTTGATACTCTTCGTTCGCCTGCCTGTAAGATGGCAATGAAGTAAAAAGAAGAAATGAGGAACAAAGACTGAAGAAAAAAAAGTCCAGCTAACTTGACGCAAATACTACTTGTAGTAAAATAAGCTCCTTTCATCTCAGACACATACTTGTGAACTGCGTCATAATTTAGATTCTATTTCAGATTATCCCTTCTGTGGCAAATAATCCTGCTTGACTAAAGACAGTCACTTACGCTCTAAAAGCATAATGAAACACAATTTCAGATCCAAATCCCCACAGATGTCTAAAAGACAATTTTTTAAACCTGAAAATGACACAAAACACATATTACCATATAAGTACAACATTAAGCAAATATTTAGATGAAAAAAATCATCATAAATTCCTCATTCACAAGCAACAGTGCGTTTCATTCGTCTGTCAAATCTAGAGTTTTTTTATTCATTTAAAGCAATCAAAGTGGAGGCAATACTTTGACAGAGAAAATAGAAAAATATGTAGTCAAGATGCCTTGTTTATATCATTGTCGAGAATGTTTATGTAGGTACTCAGTTGTAATGTATTTGCATTTCTTTTCCATTGATTCAGCTGTTCTTTGTCGTCCACAAAGTGTTATTTTGATTCTGACAAGAGATGGGGACAGGCACTGCGCTACGGACAAAATTAATGCATTTATTCATGTAAGGACAAATAGGGGTGTGAAAAAAATATCACCAGAAAACCCAACCATTGACCTCAAAGACATACATGTATAGAGTATATATGCAGAGATAAAAACAACACACAAGCGTGAAAAGACCAATTAGAGGAAAACCAGAACAATAAGATAATGGGAA
>JAFBJQ010000173.1:621176-652506 GCA_016785345.1 Trinectes maculatus
GTAAGTGAAAGTCTTGCCAACTATGCTGATTTCCTCTGCCAGGGAACAACATTCTTTATGCTTCACGGTCGTGGCTGTCGACCAGCATAAGCATGCAAGTCTCATTTGTGCATTTGGGCATTGGACGTGGGGTTTTGGGGTTACACTCTTTTTTTTGTACCTGTTATCAATTTACAACTATTTTATTTAGTAACACACATGACGGTGTGAGGATGCCGACTTTTCCATCTCTCTTTCGGTATCCCTCTTCCTGCCCAGTATTTCGGTACAGGATCAGGTAGACAGTAGCTAAATAATTTAGCACTACACCTCTCTCTCTCATATTGCACACGCATGCATACACATGCACACACACAAACACATACAGCCTTTTCTGCAGACATGGAGGAGAGCTGAAGACTGACTCTCTCCTGTAAACTGCCTGCAGTCAAGATCGACACAAACAAAAAAAGAAAAAGTGAAGAGAGAGAAACACAGTAGTACAACATGTGTTAATCCTCTATTGCTGGCTGGGTCACTTCAATTAAGATATGCTCCTACACCAATGGACCATGTACAGTTTGATGAGGTAGCTTCTGCTGGAAACAAGCAAAACACACCACCACAAACAAACTCAACTGGGAATGCACAACCAGAGAAGGTGCACTATGCTTTCTGTGCACCTTTGCTTTTGGTCTCTAATTTATCTCCCAGGTTTTTGCTCATGTCCATTCAGCCACAAAAGGAGAGCTGTCAGTCCTGGATGCCAATCATGCTGGCAGGTAATGATGCACTGCTACAGTCACACACTGCAAGCTGGTCGTAAGCACACGGATCTCACACTCACACACACACACACACACACACACACACACACACACACACACACACACACACGCACACATATAACAGAGCCAAAAATATACAGCATTCCTAGCTGCAAGGGAAGTGCAAGTGATGATAAAGGTGGTGAAAAGCATTTCAGGGCAAAAAGTATCTGTTTTCAAGTGAGAGAAAATAAATAAACTATACTGTAAGGCATGATTTGAGGCCTGATATGTTGTTTGGAAAGTCTTAAAATGGACTGTCCAACCTATCCTGTTTATTTTACACAAACTGATAACTAAGCTGATTGTCAGTGACAGGTGAGCTGGGCATCATGATGCCTGGGTTGTACTATGGTGTGGTTTTTCTCTCACATAACTTACTTGTGAGAAGTACTTATAGCAAACAGCCATGTTTACTTTAGCCGTGTTCAATAATTACGGACAGTATGATGATGCTGCTGAATGTTTTCAGCACTGCATTGCTAAAATGTATAATAGTTGTATAATAGCTGCCAATGATGTTTACCGACATTTACTTGAGTCTTGGCTCAGTTTTGAGTATGTTGTTGTAATAAAGCTGTGCACATTTTACAGGGTTTTTCTATCCTTGAAAGAATTAGGCGTAACTTTTTTGCACAAACCTATGAACATTGTGATGGCCCTGGTGCATATGCTGTGCCTGCCCCCATGCTTTGTTTTGCCTGGCTTCCTGGTTGCTGGAAGACCTCACTTACTCTTGATGCTGACAAGCTGCACCTGCGAGAAGACTAGAGAAGCCAGGCGAATTAGGCTTATCTCTCGCTCTCTCTGAACACCCATTCTTCTGCCATTTTCACTATAGTTTTGCTTTTCACCGAAGAAGCTATACATGTGGCTTTCACTGCATCCCACACACTGGCAACTGACCTCACATCCCATAACCTTTGTTATTCTTTTGAATCGATTAAAAATATTATTACCGGTAAGTGTCGAAATACACAGATAAAGGTCAAAATACACAGATAATAGAGAACCAAAACATGATGAACATGAACATTTTGGATAGAGATGGCAACAGTGTTACTACCATTCAACTATGATTAATCAGCCTAATATGTTTCACTAATCCAGTTTAACATACAGGAGTCTCCGTAGGTTACTGCCACAGAGGAAATAAAGGAGTAAAAACAAGATCTGAGCATCTCTTGACATCTTTAACCAGGGAAAATAATCTGTCAAGCAGCTAAGAATTAGTTCTGTCAACGATGATGAGCTCAAAACACTGAGGTCTGCAATATGTTAACTGTCAGAGAAAATAATTATACAAGGGCAGTGGGAGTCAGAAAGGGAATAGACTCGCTACAGTAACTCCAAGTAGTGGCCTCTGGGAATGGGAGCTGTCAACATGATGTCCAACTGAACAAATATTTTGGTAAGCCGCCAAATGTTGTCCCATTGTCAGATGGCTATAGTAGGATGAGTTTGAATCGAGTCGGAATAAGTCTTGTTGAAGACTACCAGAAAACAAAAAGTAGTAGAAAACAAAGGTTACCATTACAAAATAGTAAACATAACAAACGTTTGCATTGAGAAACAGCAAATTATAGCAGCAAACTAAGCAGACGAGAAAAGAGGGACATTGCACAGTTTGACTTTGTAAAAAAAGTAACTTTGATATAAAATACTTGCATCAACAATAATAAACTCAACTAATAGGCCTGCTTCACCAAGAGACGTGTACAAATGGCCATTATCTAAGAGTACTGCCTGTATTAGAAAAAAAATGTTATTTACAAAGTAGTTAAAAACACTCATCAGGAGCAATTCCAGCACAGAGCTATTCTTATGCTAGACCTTTAAGTGACTCCCACACATCAGTGTTGTGACTCACTGCTTTATCTGATCCACATACTAAAACATGTGCAATCCATAAGCTCTCCAAACTGCTTAGGACCATTAAAGCATTTATTTTCTACCCCAGTGAGCACAGAGGGCACGAAAATGAATCACACCTACACAGTGTGTGTGTGTGTGTGTGTGTGTGTGTGTGTGTGTGTGTGAGAGTAAGATGTACAAATGGTCTGCAGATATGCTGCTTTAACTTTCTGATTTTTTTTTCCACACACACACATACACACACACAGGACACAGGGTAGGTAGTGGACTGCATTAGTAGCTGTGAATTGTGGTCTAAATGTACTATTTTCATCCCTTTATCTACTTAAGATTAACCAGATGTTTTTTTTTATGTCCAATTATCTCATTTTCTGCAGCTTTGTCATTTCCACATTTCTGGAAATACAAAGCCACTGCTGTGAGCTGAGATTCAGATCTCCTTGCAAAAAAAAAGAATAAAGGAACACGATAACATTTAATTTAAAAAAAACACCGTACTACAACTTGTGTCGTGTGTAGAGATCTGCGTACTGGAAATAAAAATGGCAAACTGCTAAAGAAGAGAAAATAACAGCCGAGGAGAGGATGACACACGGAGTGTGAGGAAGAACTGACTCATGCGCTGATGACCACACAGTTAGAGGTTACGGGGGACATCAGACAAGATGACAATTTTGTCAGCATCACAGTTATTCAAGCATAGAGTCACTATGCTGGAGTGACAGCCCAGGAGCTGTCAGACAAAAGGTCAAACCCTCAGTCATTTGGGTAACCGGTCAGCCAGTTAACTATTTATTTGGTGAGTGAATCAGCTAAATGGTAAATCAATAGGTTGACATCAGTCACTCAGAGATTCAGTCAGTGTATTAAAGAGGCAGTCGGGTGGTTAGTTAATTTGTCTGTCCATCAGCTGAGTCGTTAGATCAAATAATGTGTGAGCTAAATATTTTAAAAGCTGACCTGCACTCATTTGGCCAGAGAGGACAGTAATGGCGCGATGAGGCACATCCTTCTCCTTTCCTACATTTTCCACTTTCTGTCAACTTTTAATGTCATACTTTAATAAAGAGAAGAAAATGCTTTTGTGCACACAATAAATAAAACACAAAACCGTGTTTAGTTTTGGGTAATTTCTTCCCGTAGCAGAGGAGGTATCAGGACTGCTCTGCTTGATATGCTCTCAGAAGCCAAGCTTGTACGAGTGAGAGTGCTTGAACTCTCAGTTCAAACTGTGTGGTCGAGAAAAAACACTGCTGTTGTGAACAAAGGCGCTGGCACAGTTTGATTTTCTTTGCCTGATTACAAGAAGATAGCAAACATGTAATTCAACCATATTGGAGAACAAAGGTGAATGATGAGGATATGTTTCAGGATTCTGTAGATATCAGAATGTGTTTTCACTGTGGTGGTGATCAGGGCATCATATACCTCATTATACATGACACAGTGGACCGACTCCCCCCTCCCCTTCCGTCAAGGGTATGTTTAAGTGCCTTGTAGTTACTAGGGAATGGTCTCGATTTCCCCAGCCGGCCAAGGGTTTGATCTGTAAACCCTAATCATGAAGAGCTTGTATTTGTTCAGCCCACAATCCCTTGCTCTGAGCAGTCTAAACAGCAGTCTATTGTAACTGAATGGGTCTCAGCTTTGGCCATCAGGCTCCTATATAGTTTCCTCCAATTCAGCCATTGAAAGGGGGATTACTGGAAATTGGCTTCGTACAACAGTGGACAAAGACTCAACCAGTATCACACGCTCTTACACACACACACACACACTCTTTCTCATACACACGCACAATCACACTATACTTCTCTGAACAAACATGACCAGAGCCAGAGAACCCGACCCAAACCCAACAGGCGTTCTGTTGTTTTGTCCTCACAACAATGGTTCTGAACAAAAATTCGTCCTCACAACCACAGGAGGATATGGCACGCATGAGAGCACGCACACATGCACATGCACATGGACACATACACACGCAGACACACACAAATATGTGAAGTCAGTGAACTAAAGGGAGAGAACAGTTAATGTGATCAGATCTAAAAACGTATACATCACACACTTTGAAAGTATCTTTGTCTGTCACATGCTATTGTTTCCATCTGTCACCTAGACTGAATGAAACCAATACACACTTGTTTTGTCACTTCCACATTTGTCAGCGCATTATCAGTGATTCCAAGAAATACCACAGCTTCACAGTGGCAGGGCTTATCATCTCATCGGCATAATAGCAATTGTTTGAAATATATGAATTTTTACTCTGTCTTTGTCCATGTGTCTTTTTGTCTCTCAGCCTCAAGTGATTTTATTCTTATCTTATATATTTCCCTGATTAGTGTCAGTGGTTGTGTCAGGATGTTTATAGAACATCTTAAGATGTCAGATTTTTTTTTTCACAGATTAAAGTGTCTTCCTAAACCTCCCAGCCACATGGTGTGACATTTTAAATTTCCTGTCATTTCCTTTCCCCAAGGAACCTGCCTAATTCTTTTGTGTATTTTGGGACAAGGTGTCAGCGAGTTTTAACAAGTTAACTTTTTTGTGATGCTTTAAGTATCAGTAATAGAAGAAGTCTAATATTAAAACAAAATAATAACTGATTTAATTTCGCATAGATGGGATATCACTATAAGTTTAAACATTGATGGTAGAAAGGACCATTAATTTCTGAGTTCAAATATTTTTATGAAAATTACAACTTTTTATGTCTGATTTCAGAGATTTTTTGTTCCAGTTCACTAAAGAGTTGAAACTGCCAAAACACCTTTTATTTCTTTCTATCTGAACAGCTTCAATATGATATTTATTTTGGAAGAAAAACATTAGGAAAGAGTATTGTTCCTTCATTTCCCCAGTCACAATCTGTTCACACATATAGAAGCATATGTGTGGTCAGACGATAACCACAACATCTAGCTTAGTCAATTAAACCACCAACAAAATTGTGTGTGTGATTTATTCTAGTTCCAGTTTATCTGTCATAACATAGAAGCAGAATGCTCAGGCTAATTGCTTAGTCACTCTGCTTGACCTCTTCTCACTCAGTTCCCATTTATTTTCCTTTTCCCTGTGCTTGCAGATAGATATCATTTCTCTGGGGAAAAACTCTGGGGCGGTTTGATTTTGCTATAAAGGCATCCCAATTAAAAAACAGGGATGGACACACAGGGACAAGAGGCTAGTCCTACTGTAAAAACAATAGGGAGCCAACATATGCACTTGGGGAGCATATGGTCATTATCCTGTTTCCTTGCAATAAAGCCAAGTAAAGAAAGTACATTTAAAAATGGGAGGAAAACAGAGGATGGAAGAAAGAGGATCACCAAGCCAAATTCAAGTTAAGAAAAAGAGAGAGAGACAGCGACATGTAAAGGAAGCAACAAAGAAAGGAAAAAAACAAAAAACTACATGATAAATAAAGATAAACTAGCTGCAACGCTGTTATAAAATAGACAGATAGGGCGATCCAGCATTGCCATGCAGCTAATATTGCCATTTCAGGACAGGAATTTTATACCAAACACTATACCAAAAGTAGAACAAAGAAATAATCCATCACTTTTGGAGATGATGAGTACAATTTTAGGGCAGAAATAAGTTGTAAACAAATTTTAAATTCATGATCTGCCCAGATCAGTGCCACAGAATAAAAAGCTAATGAGTAATGACACTGGGTGGATGGAAAACAAGATAAATGTTATAAAGTCTAGTCTTCCCTGACTATAAGAACAGAACCAGCATTATTTTTCAAAGTTATGTGACGTATTACACAATTCCATTTATTAACCACTATCAAGTCAACACAGAGGCATGAGATTTGAAAGCTAAAACTTGAAAGAGAATTTTAAAACAATTCTGTAACAAAAAATAAAATATCAATGATGAAACATGGGTTTGGATGGATGAGCATTACCTCAATGCTACAAAAAGGGAAGTTATTGCAGTGCTTTGTTTGTTTGTTTGTTTTTAGCGCAAGTCTGGATGAACCAGGTTTTGAACCAAGAAGCCGAACCTTCGCAGCTGAAGCCGAACTGTGTAACAAAAGGCCTTGGACACGGACATATTTTCAATGTTTTTTTGAAAACAGATACTGCAGGAAGGAAATGTAAAAACAAAACCATATAAAGGAACCTGCTACAAAAAAAGGGGCAAGAAACAGACTGTCCCTTGACAAATGTACAAACTCTCATCGTGCTTATTTTCTGCCATGTCACACAGATATTTTGTAAATGATGGATTGTGGTATAAAATAAATGTTACTGAAACAAAAATCTCATTAATCATCGTTACCTAACCGCTGGGGGGCTCTGTCCAATGCAACACAAAAATCAAAATCCTCTACACTGTCACTCCCTGATTTTGAGGTGCAAAGGAAGGACTGACCTACTTTCACTTATGTTGCCAGCAGCATCAGGCCAACCGTAACTGGCAATAGCAATGAATGAGAACAGAGAGAGACACAAAGGTGTCAACTGCTGGCTTATCTGAGAACCAAGAGACAGAGACAATCTGGAAGTGTGGAGGTAAGGGGGTTAGTTTCAGTAAAGGTCATGAAGTTGCACACTGTCTGATTACTAGATCAGCTGAACCTTCGCTTTGCTTCCCAGTTGTACTGTCTCTCGACTGTGTAACCTTTCGCTCTAAATCCTCCATTTACTCCACTCTCTCAGTCTTTTAACTGTATGCACCTGTCTAGAAAGCAGACTGCTCCAATCTGCCTACGGTGATCATTTTTAATGGTCAAAGTAGGGCCAAGCAACCAACACACACTCACCAGCATATTAGATATACACTTCTAATTGGCCTTGTATAGGTCCTCTTTATCCTTCTGAAGCTAACACTAGCATTAGTGCCAAATAACTGAGCTAAGTGTGCTCCTAATTAGCCTTATAAGCCATTCACATTTGTTATTTGCTTCTGCTTAGGTGAGCATTCAGTCTCACTAGACTTATTACACGTGGAAGAGGAGCTGCTTTTGACTGCAGCTTTTTCAAAAAATATCCTGACCTACTGTGCAAAAGAAACATTCGCTACCCACGTGAGTTATCTTGAAATAGAAATTTACTCGGGGTAAATATGCTGCCAACAGCTACAAGCAGAGTGCAGATCGTATGATAGCTTCTTACTCACAATATATATTATTTTCATCAAGAGTGCAGCATGAGGACAGCTATATGGAAAGTCCTATACTTAATACTACTTCTTAGTTTGCACTGGTCTATGGTTTATAAATAAATATTAAATTACTTACTTACTTGTGAGTCATAAAGTGAGAATTTAGTATGCATAGAAAAGAGTTACTCATGTAGTTGTTTAAAATAAAATTGTACCTGAGGTAATCAGACTGCAAAACCCATGAGTGCTTTGCTAAAAACTGTGTTCTAGGAGAAGACAGTGTGGAACATGAAACATCTTACATAATGATCACCAGATACTTCCAATGACATTTTATCTCAACCTGTGTTTGATGACACGGTAAGACCTGAATGGGCCGGTGCACTGACTAGAGAAAAACATATCCAGTCCACATTGCATGCGTTAAAGCTATACCCCTGTCCCAGTGCACGGAATGCAGATTTACAGTATTCTAGCCCCGCAAGCTACAGCTGTCTCACAGCCAAATATAAAGTGGTATCAGTCTCACAAGGGAGAAGTTGAGCTAGTTGCACTAATCATGTTGTGCTCTGAGCTCGGCTGGTGGGACTAATTGGCAGGTCAATAATCTGAACAGCTGGAAAGGGGAGTGACCACCAGTTGCTATGTTGAAACAAGGGGTGCAACAATCATTACAAATCAAGCTCCTCATTAAAGATATGATCAGTCAGCCATTCGTCAATGCCCCTCTCGTTCTCTCCCTGTTTATATCGGTATAGAATCGCTCTCAACATTTCAAGCATTATAAGTTGTGTATGTCTTGTTCTTCCTGTTTACAATCATTCCAATCATGCCTGGCCTTCTAAAACGTTAAACACGTAAATGCTGAAAAGTTGGTTAAAAAAGAGTTTGACTGAGAGTGAAAGAAATAAAAAGAAGAGAAAGAGAAAGAGAGACAAGGACTAAATGGCATTTAACATTTATCCTGACTACAGCTGTATGCTAAACAGCCTGCTCCGGTTCATCACGTTATACTGACTTATTGCTTGCATGTGTGTATTTCTTTGTGCATGTAATGTGTGTTTAATAACTTATTCAGGAGCCATAAATAACCTGTCTGTTAGACGGACAAGCTCGACAGAATTGTAATTCCGAGTAAATCTCAGTGCAACCGAGCGGAGGAGGGTGAACACTTTCCTAACTTTTTTTCTCTCACAACCTCAACTTTAAGATAAATATTTCTAGCTGAACACAAAACAAAACCTGTGGGTTAGAGTTACCTCCTGCCAACCCTAAACCCTCCCAGACTCCTTCCTACCATCATTACCCCCACCCCCCCCACCCCCTACTCCTGCTGCATCTCTCCTATGAGAATGAGGTGAACTGTACAGGGTCTAAATACATCTTAGTGACAAACAGACATTATCACATGGCTGTGCTGAATAGCCAAATTATGCCAAGTGTAACTCTCACAGGGACCATTTCATGCACAGTGTTTTTCTAAACATCGCAGCATATGAGGAGGGAAGAGTAACTGTGCTGTGATTCTGCACTGGCAGGCATTAAAAACTTTTCTGTAAACTCTGAAAGACAGGAACTGACAGGAAGTAGTACAACAGATATGTACAACCACATGAAATGGAGACATTGAAAGGTAGACCCAAAAAGTCCTTCATTCAGATCAGTACATGCTTATCTGAATCCAACTGGATCCAAACAAAATATGTCATCACTATCCTACAAACAAAATCATGACTACGTGAATAAAAGTTTGGGATGTGATTTTTTTTGGGAGGGGTAGATCATCAAACCTTTATCTAATGAGGATTCACCCTCCACTGGTCAAACCAGACTCGACTAAACTGCAGGAAAAAGTAATCTGACTCTCATCTGTGCTTAGCCTCAGTGATTAATAAGGCAGTCATATGACAGTCAGTGCCATATGGGGAAACACAAAACGAAGCATGCGGACACATAAATACACACACAAAGGCTTGTACAATGTGTTAACTTCTGCCAATGAAGCAGAAAGACAAAGAGTTTAATAAGAGAGAATCACCAGATATCTGTGACACACACACACACACACACACACACACACACACACACACACACACACACACACACACACATACACACACAGACAGACTAAGCACCCCAGTACATAGTCAAAACTGTTTCTAACTGCATATGTGTTATTGGTTATTTTGTGTGTAGTTGTGTGTATGTACCGAGTGTGTGATTGGTGTATGAACAGTCATAGTGACAGAGGTCTGTCTAGGAGGATAAGAGTGTGACGTCTTATCAGCCACAAGCCAAACAGACAGACAGACACACACACACGGTGGGATAACACGCCACCTCATATCAGCTATACAGCAAGTGCTGTCACTGTGTGTGCTGAAGGGGTAGAGGGAGAGAGAACAGCAGAAGGGAGCAAAGGAGGAATGGAGTGGAAAAATGGAGGAGGAGAGGGGAATGCTGAAGCATAACGAAAGCAGACAAAAATGGAATGAGAAATGACAGAGAAATGATAGATAAAGAGGAAGGGAGCAAAAGAGGGTCCTGTTATGACAACATTTTTGCTCCGGAGATAAGGTGTGATGAAAGACGGCAGGGATGAATGGTCACAGAAAAGGTATGTTAGCCATGAGCAGTTCAACACCAACCAAAGTGCCTAACTATCTATCTTAGTCATAGTTTGCTTGATGCCATAGCCGAACAAACAGACAGAGAAACATAGAAACACAGTGTTATCCTATACCTATGACGAATAGCAGATAAATTAATGTTCACAACAACAAGAACACACCCTGTACTCCTCTGAGATTTAAGATGGCCGACCCAGGAATCGGCCTCGGGAATGTCGGGAAAATGGCTAAAGAGTTCAAAGGGAGGGACAAGAAGATGACAAGGGGATGACGCAATCAAAAAGTGGGTGAAGGAAAGAGATATTGTATCATGACACCGCATGATTATGTAAATGTCAAAGTGTTGTACAGGAGAAGAGTGGTTATCGGAAGACAATGGAGAGGAGGTGCCGAGATATTGGAAAGGTGTGGATAAGACTGAGAGAGGGACATATAAATCGTTCAGCCACTAAAAAAATTTGTTATAGACATGTTGGTATGGGGTGGGAGAAGGGGGAGGGGAGAGGGAGGAATAACAGAGGAGGAAAATGACTTGAGAACACGAGCCATCAGTCACTGGGAAAGCAGGCCTGACACGTCTGCATCAATAATTCAGATGACTACGGCTAATGAGCGAGATCCAAACAAATCACCCCTGAATTTACTCTGAGAACACTGAAACATTTCACTGAGCAAAATATGGCACCATTATGGCTGCTTTTTAGCTGTAGTTGGGGCTATACTGGCAACACACAGGGGACAAGAGGTTTGGATGCAGTATTATTCTCTCCTGAAACATCCCCATTCATTTATCAAACAAAAGGGAGGCCGAGACTGAGCTTTGGTGTACAGGCATAAAAGAGTAAAACCAAAACAGAGACCGGTTTGAGATCATTCTAAAATAGTGGCAGAAATTTAAAAAGCCAAAAAAGGGAAAGTGGCAATGAATGAATAGTCTGGTTTGTCAATGAGAATGCCAATAGTGGAAACAGCTAGAGAGCAGCGGATAGACACATATGTAAACACAAACCCAGACAGCTCAATTTGGCAGCACTCAGCCTAAATCAGGCCGAGATGGTATCTGGCATTGGAAGTGTGACTGTAACTAACACATATAAATGCAGGTGCACACACAGTAAACAACTTTGTCCATCCTAACTCTCCATGCTAACGCAGAGCAGTACCTGCACAGCATAGGATAATATTGAAAATGCAATCCTGTTTCCTAGCGCAGCAAGAAAACAAGCACTTGGGAACCACAAATGACACCAGCCTGAAACATGATTGGCTAAGACAGAGCATACGCATGGATGTTCGGTCAAATGCGTGTAGATGCAGAAGTTGGCAAGCGTTGGTGAGCATTACATTATTCCTATGTTACACATTTATGCTCTCAAGTACTAAATATGGACATTATTGTTCTATGCAAATGTGTCTGTTGGGTGTTTGTGTGTCAGTGTGTGTCTTCTAGTGAGAGGGAGTCAGTGTAGAGCCAGGAGGGGCTGAGTGAATCAATGAGCTGCACGCAGCTTTACAGAGAATAAGATTTTACCAATTTAAGAAAAAATGGAGAATCAATATGTGGTTGTCAGTGTTAATATTATGGCAGGGGCCACAAATAAATCAATGAATCAAGGGTAAAAATACTTTCTGCTAATGAAAAATTCTTCAGCAGTCCAGAAGATGACAGCTGAGTAGGCGTCCCTTCAGTGTATCGCAGCACACCTTGAGCTTCACACAGCAAAAATAACTTTGTCAAAGGCTACCAGCGACAGTATATGTACCTCATACTCAGACTACAAAGCAATACGTTTTAGCTACAAGACCTTAGATGATAAATCCAAAACAAATGTTAAAATATAATGATAAAATGTCAAAAACATGTTCTTTGTATTCTAAAATCTGTGTGCAGAATGTGGAAGCAGGACATTTTTGGATTAGAGAAACAGGTCAGATAGAAAAACAAGCGTTAATAGTGCTTACATAGTGTTTAGCCTCATAAGCCCTAGTCTCAACTCAGCAAGTGACTTGGGTTATGCCCTGAGGGGCCCCCAGTAGTTTATTGTGGTTCTGTGTGCAGAGGTAGCAGGCTCTTATTATTCCGATGCACTTATTAGACTGGTCCCTGGGTGTGGTAGCAAGCACACTACTTTGCAATTTCTATCTCTCTGCAGATATATAACTCTCTAGATATATAATTCTCTTTGCCTCAGACTCACTGCCTGGGACTTTCTTTTTTCTTTACCTGCCCTGACTCCATGTGCCTTGGTATAGGAAGTGCTTACATTGGTTCTTTCTTTGTGCTGTAGTCAGCCTAAAGACAGAAGCACAACATGAGCTAGATATAATATCTAGCAGAGCTGGGGTGATGAACGAGGGAGTATTGAAGGGATATAAATATTATTTCTCTCTCCATGACTATTTCTTCCCTCCCCTGAGGGGCATATAGCAGGATTTAAAAACACAAGGTCCACCACTGCTGCCCTTTTATTTTATTTCATTTTTTTTCTTATTTCTTACGATTTGTCACACTCTTCATGCTGAATTTCATCCCTAGCTTTGCCTTTTGCCCCTTAAGTGCTTACTTGTAGCCTTATCTGAAGCCCATCCATACATCCACACTGATCGGCTTTAAGGTAAGGAAAATGGAAAAATGCACATTTCCCATGCTTGAGAAATGTGTATTTTTAAGTATTCCGAGGCATAAATTACAAAATCTGTCATTATCACTGCTCTATTTTTTCTTTTGCTAATGTAAATCTTATGTTGTACATCCCTGGGCTGATCTGAAATTCTATGGCAAACTCCTGACAGAACCAATGTGTGACAGTGTCCACCCTCAAGTGTACTGTAGGTCAGCTGATTTTATGAAGATGAAGTTTTCCACAGCTCTTCTATGTAGAAGACTTATAACATAGTGGTGTCTCCTCTCATATCTTTGAAAAATGACTTCCCTGCAATTGGTTGGTCTCATTGGATTTTGGTTAACCACACAGAAATTGTGACTCAACAGTATGTTTTATAAAATAAACAGTAACCCTTGAATTATTAGTAGGCTTTGTTGTGAATAATATAAAATGAGCTACCAAGGGCAAACTCCTTGCTTGTTGGAAGTAGGTCTTAAATTGTGCTCCATAAAAGTGTGACCAATGGTGGGAGATATAAACACACTTAGGTTCCTATCTGTTACATACATAGTAAATCTACAAAGGAGGCAAACAATTGTAAACCTAAAAAAAACAACCCCATCAAAATTTGACACAAATATTTCAACTACAAACTTTCTTTTGCCGCCTTTTCTCATTAGACAAACCTCTGTATTTTTATTATATGTTAAAAAACTAGTTACACAATTATTATAGTTATTAACTAACTGGTGAACCAAGGAGACCAAATGAGAAACTATGAGCATAAATACATATATCAAAATGTAAATACTGATGAAACTGATATTAAAAAAACTCCAGTATCACTTCAAAGTTTATTATGATTTTTAACCAACGTTACTCCACCCTACAGCCCTAAGCATATGGTGGCCTGGGCAAGATGAGGGGCAATGAGGGAAAGCTGAAGTTGGTGAGATGAATACAAAGTGCAGCTTCACCATTTTGTCCATTTTCAGCTAAATAAGATCTTCCTGTGCTTTGTCCACCTCCTGTGCCATGGCCCCAGGCAGGCAATGGAGAAAGTACATTTCTCACATTATAACTCCTCAATATCTCTCTTGTGACTCATTGAAAGTATGTCCGTGTGTGTGTGTGTGGGGGGGGGGGGGGTATTCTCTGTTGCTTTGCCCTTGCTGATGGTGTAGGTCAGAGGATGTCGCACCATGTACACTTTGTTAAAGCCCTATGAGGCAAATTGCAATTTGTGAATATGGGCTATACAAATAAAATTTGACTGATTGATTGAATGATTGATTGATTGTTGTAAGAATACCTGGGCAGTTCCAATCTACTACTTGGTGCAGAATCACACAGAGATCTGTCAGACCACATGGACCATTCATCCATCCATTAACGCTACCACTTATCCTGTGAGGGTCACGGCGGGGTGGGGAGCCAATGTCTCTGGACTGTAGAAGGAAGATGGAGTACCCACACAAGGCCAACACAGTCAATGGACGAACATGCCAGCTACACACAGAGAGGTCTCAGGGCTCCCCATTATTCAATCCACTGCTTATATAGCTCTACTCGGAATGCTTCCAAACTACCACACATTTCCTCTCTCATTTAATCCTGATAGCTACAATACATGATCCAGTGACTCCCTGGCACTTAGGTTAAGGCCCATTATCTGATGCTCTCCATGACTCGAGTGAGTTTAGTTTTGTAGTGTGTTCTTGTGGTATTGTTTTTGTTTATGTTGCTGTTTTTACTGATGCAAATGGTTCTTTGCTCTGCAGGTCTCATTTGAAAGAAGATATCTTAATCTCAATGAGACTCTCTGATTAAATGAAGATTGAATTAATAAGATAAATAGCGAGCCCATGCTCCCATTCAGTAGGGGGGTAGTAATGCAATGGAAAGCTCAAGCTGAAGTAATGGCAAGCCAAAGGCTGTCACGAGTGTAATTAAACTTGTCAAATGTCACCTTAACCAACCTTCACTGCAGTATTTAAAGTAAGGAGGAAAAAAAGCAAATAACATTGCCTACAGACACTGCCAAAGAACTGTGAACCCTCCATGGATGATGAGACATTAAGAGGCATCGACAGTATCAGGTAATTAATGACCTTGTTGACTTTAGGTTGTTGTTTCAGATAATTGGGTTTTGTTGCATCATCTATATTGACATTAGTTAAGCATTTTTACAAGCATAAGCCAACTTTCAGCTGGCTCCACAATCCCTACAGCAATGTCTTCGGTAGCCTTAAAAAGCATATGAGATTTTTAATAGGTCTGTAACCTTGGAGTGAAACCATAAGGACGTCAGCTGCATACTATTTATGGGGAAATAATGCAGTATGCATAACAGTATGCAGAGAATCAAACAAATAATAGTAGGATAACTTTTTTTGGCTAAGTAATTGAGAAATCCACTTTCAGTTGCTCATTAGTTAATGCAGAGGTGTCCTTGAGCCGGTCAGTACCTAATGGCAGACTGTAGCTACAAGGGGCACTGTGTTGTACTTTGGTGTATGAAAAGCAAGTCATTGCTAAAAAAATGAACTACTGACACTGGCTACACAACAAAATTGGAATATAATTTAATATTCATTAATAACTGTAAAAGTAAGGTTTTAGACTACCAATTGCAGATGTTAGACAGATTAAAATTTGTTTTCAATTATCCACAGACCACAAAGTCTTGATGATCAGATGCCCTTTAAGCAAAACACTACAGATTTTGCATTGCAGTGTATTTATAAGTCAACTACCTTCAGTTCTTTGACTTTTGCATTAAAAGACAAACGTATGTCTTCACACATTACATTTTCATAACTAAAATAATTTAAATGCCTTTTAATAAAACAATCATTTTAACTGTGAATTCTGCAGCTAATACAAAAATAAGTGGGGTCAACAATGTTTGTTGAATTAAATTTATATTAAAGTGAGATTGGAACACATAAATTACATTTACATCATGAAAATCCATCAAAACAATAGCAAAAACTGCTGCATTTACAGAAAGCTGTAGGGCAAATATGTCAGTCCCCATTACTGAATCTATTGTTCATCCATTTAAATGCTTTTCCATCAATCACTAATCGGCCATTCATTCTTTTTTTTTGATTGCATTTGGTCTTTGTTCATTCACTCAGTTATTTAATCATTCATTTATTCAATATCTGTTCACCTGCCGTGTTTGTATCAGTTCATACATTCCTTTACCTATTCATTCCACGCACTGTCCTCTCAACCAGTTTTGTATTCATGTGCAGAACTAGCTGAGAATAATGTCGATGAGGAAAGACGACAGTAGAAACGGTAAAGTTACAACAGCACTCTGACTTGGTTCAAAGCCACTGGTCCATAACAGGTATTAAAACAATGATACAGTGTTAATGATAAGCACAAAGCTTATCATTAACAACTGTTGAAGTGCTGAATTGTTTTTAAGTAATTCAGTCCATCATCGTACTGTCTTTGAATGACCTCAGTCAGGAATACAAATTCATGAAACACTCTTAAATTAACTTCTTTCAAAATAAATATTTTTCAGTTACTTAAAAAAACAGATTTAAAATTCCTTTAGCCTGCTATCCAAATTACTTACACTGTAGGTCAATAACCCAAAAAAGACATATTTTTGGTGAAGCATGAATTAAATATGAATGTGAAAGAGTCTGACCATTCAACTGCAAATAACCAGAAAAAAGCAGGACACACTCATGTTGCTCTAAGACAGCAAGGTGCAAACCTGTCACCATTACAAACCTATCACCCATCATAAGGGACTATATCTAGCCTACTCTATAGCATATATACTGTACAAGTAAACAGCCGGTTTACACTTGCTGCGTGCGATCTGGCTGTGTATTTGCGCAACAGCTTCCTCTTCAACTTCACCCGAACACACGAACACGACCACAGGACAGACGCAGTTTCACTGTCTACACAAATGTCTGCACAAACTACAATGACAGCTAGCATGCTAGCTACCAGCCAGCTGTCATTGTGGTCAGTGTGATTCTCGCTAGCATCGCAACCCGCGACTGTAAAACCCCCGAAACGAAAAACACTTACTTCCTGTAATCGTCTTTTCCAAAATACAGCTCTCATTGACATTAGAAGCAAATGAAGCGAAGTAAGCGTCAAGGCAATAACAAAACAACCCAGTGTAAATATGTAGGATATTTTAATAGCGCTTCCTCTATCCAACATATTGTTTTTACCGACAGTGCTTGAGATAGACGAACCTAACTGGTTATACCTGCTATGCTTGTAAATATATAAATGACATATACAAAAAAAATCTCTCAACGCTTAGTCACGTACGACGAAATATATTTATAAAACAACAACAAAAAATAATTACGGTCTCTTTTATTATGTGGCAGTTATTGTTTCTCAGCGTAACTCAAAGCAAAGCCGGGCCTTAACTGACTTCCTGTCTATTCTCGCTGACTGTCAGGAGATTAGCGTACACCGGCAGTGTCAACCTGTGCAACAATAGTCACATAAAAAAAACATTAACGGGGACTTAGTGTTACCTCCTTCTTTTTCTGTCCTCCCCCGGGTGGCAGACATAGCAGCAGCAGGAGGAAAGCAGAGAGGAACGGCAGGTTATACAGGGTTTTAACCCAAACAGTCGCCATGATGGAGGATGCTCTGGCTGAAAGACGCGTGTCGGCCAGCGGATTGGTCTGCCGGTCGACCAATCAGAGTGAAGACCGTTAAAGCGCAGCTGCCTCTGGGTTTTGTAGTTTATGAGTGTGGCCCCAAAACCGAGCAGAAACACCAATCAATTACAACAACAAGTGACAGTGAAGTGCACCCTGAGAAAAAAGAGGAAACACAAAGAGGAGGTCAAATCCAAACTCCCAAAGTTAGGGGGAAACTAAAACTATTAATTAATGTAGCTTAATTGCATTATTTCTTAAGGAATTAATTAACAGGCCAACAATGTCATATGTGAATTGTGTGCATATGGCGAATGTGTGTGTGTGTGTGGGGGGGGGGGGGGGGGGGGGGGCCCCCTCCGGTGCACCTATCCAGTTGTATGCAGTTGTTCCATCACTGCCTGGTTTTAAAGGCTTTCTGAACAGCTGACAGAGAATAAGATATGGATATATATAAATTACTCTGCAAGATTATGAACACTGTTTAATTAACTTGCTCTTGTTTGTACTTTAATAAAAAATAAAGTGGAGTGAAAATTCGTCAGTAAATAAGTTACTGGTCCACAGCTGGCTCAGCAGTTCATCACAGGTGTAAACGAGTGTGCCATGTGAACTGAGGACTGCAGCGTTTGTCTCTCTGCTTCTCTCACTCTTATGTTGTGGAAAGGGGGAGTTTGTCATAGACACTTGATGGAGTTAATTGAGGGAGACAAATGATTTATGTCAAACCACTGGGGTGCCTTATCACCCTGACTCTCCATAAAATTACACCTAAGCAATTTGGGACTAATGTAATGCAGTACATTAGCCACACAATAAATATTACGCGTATGAAACTTTTCTCACTCGGGTAAATGGGGCTGTGTTTTTTATTCATCTGAGACTGTAGCTGCCAGAAATTGGTGTTTAAAAAAAAAACAATCTAATGTACAAGTTTATTGTTCACACACAACACTCAGATGCCTGCTGAGTTGCCACAACCCCAATTTACTCAATTTGTCTCTTAGCTGCAAACTGTTACTTTCAGATGGTAAAATGTGGGCGTGTTGGGAAATTACTCATTGGCCTACTTGTTCAGCGCCTAAAACTGAAGGAGGAAACAAATGCAGATGAAAGAAATGTGTCTCTTTTATTTGTGTCAGAGTCAGTGATTGGTTCCCTTTTCAACGTTCCATTCTGCATACACAACACCACACATTTAACCAAAAAAAAAAAAAAGCTTTAGAAATAGTGCTGGTCATGTTCAGTAGTGCAGAGTGGATATGTATAACCTCAGAAGCAGGTGTGAAAAAAAAAAAACACCGCTCACAAAATCTATGTAACTAGACGCTGAGGTAGGTGTTATGGTCGATGGCGGTTTGAGTGCAGATACGTTACAGCAAAGCAGGCGGTGAGAATGGATCCCTCCACCAAGGGAGTGAACGGGGAACGTGTTAATGACCCAGCAATGGATGTGCAAATGGCTTGTGCAAGGCCTAAGGACCTGCTGGAAGAAATACAAACATACCTGCGAAGACAGAGCAAACGCACACATGAACACAAAAATCCTGAATGTTCTCTTCTGCTCTCTCTCTCTCACACACACACACACACTGCAGGACTGAAACACATGTTGGAATATTAAAACCAATGCACCGTGTAACAATCAGTATGTGTTGCAGTCTTGTTAAACCACAGTTCATATAGCAGCTCAATCAGGGGAACGCTCCCAGACTCGCTCGGCCTGCTTACAGAATCTGTCACGTGACTCTTGCAGCCACATCACATAGTTATCACATCAGTGCAGCAGCACTGAGGAGGGGAGACCTTTAATGAGACGATCTCATGATGGAATGGTCTCATACGTTCATAAACAGTTCATCAAGGAGTTCATCAAGGGACTTTGTCTTATCAGTGTGAGTTATTCACGCTACCACTAATTACTCATTTTCTTTATTGATTCAATATCAGTGACGGATTAGAAATGACATGCACAATGTTCTGAAAACCGATTCAACATTTTGAACAGTGTTATTACCTGTCAATCAGCTAATTGATCGCCCACTGGACTGTGATTGCAGTGTTAAAATGAAACTGCAAGTTGTCAAACTTTGTGCTGAACGACACAAGAATCTCTCTCTCTCTCTCTCTCTCTCTCTCTCTCTCTCTCTCTCTCTCTCTGTGCAGCTAGTAACGCAAACAGCTGCACTTTGCATTGGGGCAGAAGAATAAAGCTCTTATCTGTCCACAGCCGAGTGGAGCATTGTAAGAGGGAGCGAGCAGAGGGAAGCGGAGAGAGACAGAGCGGCCTGTTCAAGGCAGTTTCTGCCACTGCACAGTCACATCATGGTTCTCCAGCTGTTTGGCAGGTGAAATAACACACGATGATGGGAACTTCTGTTCGCATAGAGAAGAAGAGCATCCCGGGGGGGGAATGGTGTTCCATGCGATACATTTATTTTCCCGTTTGTAGAGCAAATTCCAGTCCGTGCCGTGCTCAGCGAACAGTTGTGGCAATAAAGTCACTGGAACAAGTGAGAGGGGATTCTGTTTACTTATTTGCATATCTGGGCAAGCAGCAGAGATATAAAGCCGAGCAAATCAGAGACAGCATGGAAGCAGAGAAAACGCTTTATGGTTTTATAAGAATGCAGGGGATGGGCAGAGTCGTGATGGGGGGGGGGGGGGGGGGGGGGGGGGGGGGTTCTTTGTGATGTCATTTCCAGCTGGCATAGGCCTGGGTGCCCATATCTGAGGTCAGCCGCTCGCTTATGAAAAATAACAAGCCCTCGGAAGAATGATTAATTGCCCCAACCGCACAAAGTTTATAGAAAAGAAAGAGGGATGGCGGTGGAGAGGTGAAGGTGGAGGTGGAGGTGGTGGTGGTAGCAAAAGAGTAAGAGAGAGAATGAACAACATCAAAAGGAAAACAGAGAACGAGCGAGCGAGAGAGAGAGAGCGATATGGGGTGGAGAAATGTTTGGAGGCAAAGAGAGAGAGAGAGGGAGATGATGAGAGGGATGAAGAGAGACGTGTGTGGAGCGAGTGCGGAAAGAAAAAGAGGAGAAGCGGACAAACAGGAGAAAGAGAGCAAAAATTCCCCCATTGTGTGGATTAATAAAGGTGCTTCTTCTTCTTCACGTCATGTTCCACACACACTTCCATGAGTTTCTTTTTACTTCTACATGTACTGTACTGTAATTTCCCAATTTGGGATCAATAAAGTCTATCTATCTATCTATCTATCTATCTATCTATCTATCTATCTATCTATCTATCTATCTATCTATCTATGTTGGACACGTCAACATGCGTCTGTGTTTCATGTGTATGATAAGTGATGAAGCTTCATTTCTCATGTTTAGCCTTTGCTGACTCACTGGATACTGACAGTGGAATGTGAAATGCAGAAGGATCATGGGTCATGTGGTTCCAGTCCTCAGCGGTGTGTGATGGGATGAAGTGATAATGGTGTTTCTCCTCGTTACAGCGTGGCACTGTTGTTTCTGCTTGGCTGACTCGCTGCTATTCAGCGTGTCCTTCCTGTCTGGTTTCGCCCACAGTCAAATCTCATACAACGGCTCCCAGAGGACAGAGGCAAAAAAAAAAAGTTTCATCAAAAATGGTAATTAAACAATGCACTGTAGTAAAAATAACGACACTCAGCTTTTTGTGTATTTGTTGTAGTTTTTCTCTTTTTTTTACATTTTATCAGGAACATTTTGCGTGGAGGTGTCACAGATCTTGAAGAAAAACAACTTGCCTTAAACTGAGAGGATTGTTGGTCAGAGCCTGTCACTTCCACAGAATAACAGATAGATATGGTCTTTCATCTCCTCTCCTCTCCGTTTCTCTTCCTTTCCCTCTCTCCTCTCCACACACAGTTTGTGCCTCCCATCAGATTATTCCTCTCTCTCACCAACTTCTGCCTCCCATCTCAGCACAATCTTCACTCCTCTCCTGAACCATCGCTCTCATCTGATATTTTCTCATCATCGCATCACCTCCTCTCCTCTCCTCCTTTTATCACCAGGCGTCTCTCCATCCACACCTTTCACCTCCTCTCTTTACTCACTCTTCTCTTGCTCTCTCCTCTCTCTCTCTCTCTCTCTCGACTCTTTCTCCTCCTTGATACAAAAGACGTGTGACAGATAATAAAAAGCCCCGGTGGTCGGTAGGCGGCGACACCTCATTATGCAGCAGGCAGGGAATTTATACTCTAACTAGCAAGAAAGAAAGAAAGAAAGAAAGAAAGAAAGAAAGAGTGTGCACTCCTCTGTCAGTCTACTTTAATATAACACATGATTTATTTATTGGTGCTAATTTTCTCTCGCCACATTTACAATGCAAACATTCATACACACGTGTCTGTTTTCATCTGACCCCCCCACACACACACACACACTACTACAACCACAACAGCCCCAGACTTTCTGCTACAGCCTCTGCATTTAAATCTCTCCTGTCTTCAGTGGCAAAGCAGCATTTTCCATTCATCTACTTGATTAGACCCCCCCCCATCCCCCCACCCCCCATCCCCACCCCCCAACACCCACCACTCCCATCATCATCACCCCCTCCTTCTCCTTCTCTGTGTGTGTGTCTGTGTGTGTGTGTGTGTGTGTGAGAGAGAGAGAGAGAGAGAGAGAGTCAGTCATTGGAACACAATATACAGCACACGCCGTCCTTCCTTCTCTCCTCTCAACTCTGGCAGGTCTCCTCATCTCCTCTCCTCACTGTTTCTCCAACCCCCCTCCACCCCCCCTCTCTGGCATCTCTCTCACTCTCTCTCTCTGTCTCACTCTCTCTCTCTCTCTGGTATCTCTGGCGATTTGCCGCATGGAAGTCGCGCGGGCAGGAGGCAGAATATCAGCTGTCTGATCCGGACTCCTCTCCAGTCGCAGACCACAGCGGGAGCAGACACACACATACACACACATCACATCACATCACACACACACAGACACACACACTCACACAGTGACGGTGAGTGGGCTACAGCGGGATGGAGCAGTGTCTGTCTGTGTGATGGACTGACTGACAGGAGAGTGGTGCGCAAACAGCAGCCTCAGCCTGATCCAATCGGCTGCTCCGGCTCTGTCTTGTTTCTACCCGGCTGCTGTCGCCCTCCGCGCGGACAGAGAGAGAGACAGGCACAGCGCGGGGACCGGAGCTGGATGCAGGGGGACCTGCACGGCATGGAGCCCTGATCGAAGCCAGGCGAGCCGGAATATTCACCACACGAGCACAGTGCTGACAAGAAGCCCGGAGATGGTGCAGCAGCAGAGTTTCAGACTGTAGAGAGCGTCCCAACTTTTCACACCTCCGCCTCTGATCTCTCTATCTCTCCCTCCATCCATCCATCCATTCACCCATCCCGCCCTGTCCCTGTTCCCGTTCCTGTCAGCGGGACTTTATTTCCCGGACTGATCTGCAGCACTTCTCTCTGCCATGGACCGCTCGACGTCTTTGGATATAGAAGCGCTCAAGGTAAGACGCACGCAGCCCGGCGGCGCGCGCGCGGAGAGAGTTCCGCGATCCCCCTCTCTGTCTGTCTGTCTGTCTGTCTCTCTGTCTGTCTGTCTGTCTGTCTGGATGGATGGATGGATGGCCTATGACTATGTGACCTGTTGTGTGACTGAGACGGTGGGTGGTTGTTGGGACCAGGAGTGACCGCTGGTGAAGCGTAAAGCTGCACTGGGCGGATGGATGGCTCCTACATGAGGAACCTGGTCTCCACTGGAGCTGGTCAACATAGTTGCTCCAACCAAGATCACATCTCTCCCACACTGTCTCCCACCTGGCCTTTGCATAAGCCCTACAGGGAGTGAATGCAGGGAATGGGGAGAGAGGGGGGAGAAGGGGGGAGTCAGTATGTGGGTCTTCAGTGCGTGGGGTGAATTTCAATCTGCTTTAGTTGCTTGGTTGTTGCAGAGAGCTGCTGTGGGCGTCGGTGGGACATCCACTGTGCAGACGGTCCGTCTGAAATGTGAGACAGGAGCAGAGTGAGGGAATGATGCTGGCATCCTGCTCTGTCTCTCCCTCTCTCTCTCTCTCCCGCTCCACCACTCTCTCACAAATCACTCTCACTTTATGTTCATCCGTCAGTTCAGTGTATTAAAGTGAAGTCCTCCCTGGAAGCAGAGCACAAAACCCTGGATAGAGTTTTTATCATTTACATAATCAGCCGGCACATACAGGAATCAGTGGAAGAGCATGTGGTCTGGATGGGTCTAGCTCATATACCTTCAGCAATAATAATAATAATAATAATAATAATAATAATAATAATAATAATAATAATAATAATACGCTGTTAAGCTCAGCAGGTCACTGACGCCACGGACTCAAATGCCACATGCATATTGTAAGTGAAATACCATGCTGCGTTTGTGACAGCGAATGCATCGCAGACAGGAATTATAGATGTGTATATACTGTATATTCATTTTTATACTTTATGCTGCTGCTGCTACTGATAAAACCATCGATTTGATTAATCGGCAAATCGATGTGATTCCCCCTGGGGTGTGACATTCTCTGTGATCAAATTTCTGTTGATGGCTCCTCAATATTGCGCTGATCCAAATAGGCTTTGACTCGGCTGGCTGGTTGCAGACTCCAAAGATGGAAATCGACATTCTGATATAAAAATGACCTTAACTGTTTGTCAGTAAGCTTTGAACTGCAGAGTTGTGTGAGTGCCCATGTTCTGCATGGAGTGACTGCTCATTGTCTGTCGTCTTATGACAGGGTCGCCTCTGTCTGTTTGGATTGGCATGTTGCGTTCAGAGGAACTCTCTGGCTTGAACTGTGATGAAGGAGGAGAGTTGCTCAGATCAGTTTCTTGATAACTGGAGAAAAGAAGAAGTTGCATATGGGTGATTTATTCCTCTGCAGTAGCATTAAACTCACCGGCCCACAGATAACTGTGCTATGTCCAGGGCTTAACCAGAAGATACTGATTCTCTCTGACAGACACATGCTGGAGTCAGATCCTCTCACAGTGGAGCCAAGTCGATCAGCTGCTGTCCCCTGAACCTCCACACAACTCAGTACGCTGCCACACCTCCTACACCCTGTGCTCCTTCACACACAAAATGAATGCTGCAGCCACACTTTGACATCACCGCACTCCCAAAACAAAAGCTCATAACACCGAAGTCATGGTAATAGATGGAAAAATGGAGACGATCATACTTTCAAAAACTAGTTTCCTGTTCCTGTCCTTTCTCCAAAACACAGAAACGAGACCCCTGGGTTAGCTGCTGCAGCTAACTGCCTGGGCAACAGTTTTATCCATTAACTTTGCATTACCTGAGTGTCTGCAACAGAGGTGACGAGTGCACCACAGCCACGATTATGAGAGCAACACAATAATTGGACAATTTTCTTTTGCCATGAGAAAAAAAAAAGGATGTTATACTTTAATAAGAGGATGCATATTTAGGGTTGGTGGCCCGAGGGTTTTAGCTCCAAATCTAAAGAATGCTGTTATTGCCACCCGCTCTTTATGAATAAGGAATTCTCATTGTGCAAAATTTCCTGCAGTGGGACCCAAAACCCACCTTTCATGTACCGATTGTACTTTTAAAAAGCAAAACATTGTCCTCTGAAGGATTAAGAAGGACCTCATCAGGTTGTGTTTGCAGGAGGGTGTGTGCAGGCTCCCTGGCCAGCTCGCCTTTCAGAGTGGAGACAAACAGATGCACACATAGCAATCCAATCTAATGAAAAGCCAGCCATTTTTTTTCATTTGGTGTGTGTGCATGTGCGTGTGTGTGTGTGTTTGTTTGAGTGCACCTCAAACTCAGAACTCAATCAGAGGAAATGAACAATGTACAAGGACAACATTAGAACACTGGGAAGATACTGCATTATATCAAATACTCAAGTGGTATGTGTGTGTGTGTGTGTGTGCGTGTGTGTGTGTGTGTGTGTGTGTGTGTGCGTGTCTTGATTTGACCAAAGACCTATCTGCTTGTAAATCAGTGCAGGTTTCAATATCAATGGAGCAGTTTAAGTGCTATTGATCTTCAGTAATAGCTGCGCCATAAATTATATGCAGTATAATAAAGCCAGTCAGATTGAATTTGACCCTCTAGATCAGAAGCTTTCAACTTGCAACAGGAACAGGTATTGGCGAAGCACAGAGTGGTTTCCTTTTGGCACTGCCGGGTTAAAATTATAATTTAACCTGGCTTTAATCAGTCCGCTTAATCAGTTCAGTTCCTAATTTTTTTGCCCTCTTTTTGCAGCAAGTGGCATAAAAACATTGCAAATAGGCCTGGGACCTCTTTTTATATCCAGGCATTTGCAGAACAGACCTACAAACAATTAGAGCAACTAAATATGTAACACGGCAAAGAGCAACAGAAGGATGTAAACACACTACGGCGTATAACATTCGTTTATACATCTCTCGAAGGACATAGACCGTCCAGTTATTTCAATAATGTCTCCACGGCAGATTCAGCAGGGATTTCTTACACTCGTGGCAGCCATCTTGGATGTCAACAAATATGTTCCTGATCAACTGTTGTTTATCAGTGTTTGAACCAGAGAGATGCCAGATCCTACTGCGAGACTGACTCACCGAGCGGCCTCGTTTCCAGCCCACAAAATCCAACAAAATCTAAATGCAGCACAGTCGAGTGCGAGCAGTTTGTGCATGCAAATTGTTGCCATTGGTCACTGTCTCCTGTGTAAATGACAAATAATTTCGGCATATTTTTATTGCCAAGTAGAAGTAATTAAAAGAGAGAAAAAAATATGGCTAGCTGATGTTATGTTTTTATAAAACACTTTCTGCATTTCCCTGCGCAGCTACATTTTCTAAACAGAGCACTACCTCTGGCTGATGGTTAGTTACCTGCCAAAGTGGCTGGCAAAGTAAACAGGCTCATGCTAAAAGCACTTGCCAAATTGAGGCATGGTGGCTGTGTTCCTACTCTGGTGTGGTTGCATTCTTTCACACAAACCGATTTGGTAACTGCCCAGTGCAGCCCGCAGTTTTAGATTTCTGGCTACTGAGTGGCTCAACTGGACCAACTGAGGGTTCAGTGTCTCTTCCAAGGTCACTTCACCAGTAGGTGCTGAGGAGTGGGAGAACATAACTCACTCGTTTAAGCATCCAGCCCCGTGCCCGTCTTCCCTAACCCTCAGGCAAGGCCCGGCTCCTCATCTGTGCATCAGCAGGCAGCAGTTCACTCTAACCATGTTACAAGCCCAAGCTTACCACCCATGCCCCGATGATTTAATGTGCTGCAGTGTGAAATACATTACGTCCTGGTGACGGTCGCGTTTGCTGAAGCTGCCAGTGTGACAGCTGCACAGTTTGGAAAAGTGGCCGCCTCACTCTGTGCCAAACTCCGCCTTTACAGCGGTTTCTTCTGAAACAACAGCAGGACGTGGAGGATGTATGGAAATGACTGAGGGTGACATCACATTAATAACACAGCCTCCTCTGGGGGCCAAATGTGGCACAGCTTAACTACCAGATAGTTGCTCAACCTTTGCAAAGGGACCCCACATGCACATACATCCGATATTTAATTAAACAAAAAAAAGGAATAAATTAAATATTTTGGAAATGATCATCATTTATAATTCAATTAGAGGTCCCTCAGTGCTCGTGCATGCAGAATGGTGAAGCGCACAATACTCAGTTTAATGGCAACCTCATGATTAAATATTCATGTCTCTGGCCGTGGAAATACTGGGATATCAAGAAAAAGTTCAGTGTTTATTATAATGTAAGTACCTGGACCGGGACACAGTGACATCTGTTTTGCAGCTGTTAGTATCCAGCCAGGATTGATTGCTGACTTAGTTTGTCTTTGCCATAACAATTTTATTTCCACCGCCGCCTTCGCATCTACACAGAAACTTTTCAGTGAGAAAAAGATGGAAATAAAGCCGCTTGGTTGAGTGCCAGCTCCTTAACCGGTCACATAAAGCAATATGACCAAAATCGTTTCTGCCAAGAGGGAATTTCATGTCCGCTTAACAATTCATAGCGTTATTTTTTTCCTCGTTACTTATCGCTTTACTCACCTGTGTAAAATGGGGCCGTGTCTTTGTGCTTTTATTGCCTATACATTAAAATTTGCCGCGTGCTGGGCCAATGTCTCTTGCGACATCTTAGTCTGGGCTTTGTTTTGAACATGTGTAATTTTATGGCTCTCTCTCTCTCTCACACACACACACACAGACACACACACTGTGTATGGTTGTGGTTTGTGTACATACTGTGTGACTTTAAACTTGCATGAATCACAAAAGAGGTTTATTGTGTTTTCGAGACCAGAGCAGAAATTGTACATTGTTGTTATATTGCATGGCCCGGAATACATACATTCAGCAAAACAATAAAATAATCCACTCATCATGAGTGTGTGACTGTGTAAACACTGAGCAACACACATCATGTGCTTTATACCATGTGCGAATGTGCGTGTGGGTTGATGGTCATGGTCATGTCTTCACTTGTGTGCAGGATGAAAGAAAATGGCTGCAGCTTTCATTACAAAAGGGAAGTAATGGTAAAATACAAAACAAAATCATTGCTTTTATTTTATGGCTCAGATTTGTTTGTAACTGCACTTGTATCACATAAAGTTCTTCAACAATGCTTTTAGCACTTTATCATTAGGAGTTATTTTACCTCCCAGACGAACCTGATTCTGATCAACTCAATGATCTGTCTGTGGAGACAAGTGTCCTGATGTTACAGGCAGGAAAACCTTTCTTCTTCCTCTTCTTCTTTTAACTTTTTTGGCTTTCTCAACAACTTTTTGACTCCATGTATACAAACTAACACACACACACACACACACACACACAGAATAGTAGTAGTTGTGTTAGCATAGTCAAGGTAAGATTCCTCTTCTTTTTGTCCACACCTGAGCTGCCAGCCACTTCATATAATGAAGTGGCTGAAGATCAAGCTATCAGCTATTCTGCATAGCATTCATCAAATGTACACAAAGATGATGCAGAGCTTTCCAAAAGCACCGGCTGCCGGCCAAAAAGCATCTGCTCACTGAAGTCCAGCAGGTTACTTTGCACCATTTCCCCACAGGGTGACTGAGGCCCTAATTTAATACACAGCCCAGTACACCCCTGGCTCTCTCGCTGGCATGGGTCTGCAGAGCTTCCAAACTGTGATGCACAAAAATAATATGAGTTAATGTTCAACTATGTTTGCGAAATGAAAACACAAATGACACATTCATCAAACCACCTGTTGAGCGGCAGCATGTTGATTAAAGCAATAATTGCGGGCTACAGGTTCTTGAAGAAGTACGTGGGTGATTATGTTTCGTGGGGGGCTGAATGGCAAACAACAAATTGCTATTCGGTCACCAAATAGTGACATTAAAACACAACATTTGCATATGCGTTCAAAATGTCACAGACTAACTAAATTTGGTAAAATGCGATGGTGGCACGTGCCACAGATGGATTGTTGACCAGATGGGGCGCTGTGAAACTCTTAATGGGTCAAGCCAGGTGGTACATAGTGCAAAACCTGCAGTTGTGCACAATGGCAACAACAATGTTCCTGTGCAGAACCTTAATCCATATGGCATCTGTCACCATTATTTGTACGTCCTCCGATAGACTCAAACCAAAGGTTACTGATCAGTGCTTTGATCAGGATGAATGTAATTAGTTTTAGAAATTACAGGCACTGCCAAGTCAATATTTTCAAGAAACCTAGCGGATGCTGCCAGTTAAGTTGTTTAAATATTTCTGGAAGCAGAGCACACGCTGAACAAATTACATGCTGAACACTGACTGAGGGAAGTTCAACCAGGATTTACTGAGGCGTCCCAAATGTTTTTGAGACACGGGAACGTCCTTCGAGTAACAATTACTGACTTAGAGGCCTTCCCAAAGCCACAGGGAAGAAAAGAGAGAAGTTGTGTTTGGGGATGAACTGGCCCCACAGTGGAGCCCGAATGGACTGCAAAGGTATTTGTAAGCCCAGAGGAAACATGATGGTGTTGTACATGGCCCCAGGGAGGCTTCAGGGTCCACACCACTGTACTGTAGTTATAATTACACACACACACACACACACACACACTCAGAGAGAGAGAGAGAGAAGAGAGAGAGAGAGAGAGAGAGAGAGAGAGAGAGAGAGAGAGAGAGAGCGAGAGCAATACAGACTGACACTTACTGCAAATAATAGCTTGAAATGTGTGTGGATGACTCACCACATTCACATACAAATATGAAATGAACACTAACAGTTTGCCTCAGGCTTGTTTACTGTAAACTCATGGCATCAATCACACACACACACACACACACACACACACACACAAATACACACACCCACACACCCAAAAAGTCCCAAACGAGCCCTCAGTCTTAACAACAACAGATGCTTCACCTCACTACCTGCCACTCGAACTCAGCTCTGCGAGCCTCCGGGTGTGTGAGACAGTTTGTGCGTGTGTCTCCGCGTATGTGCGTGTTGTGGTATGAGGTCATACCTCCAACACAGTGACTCTTTCAGCACAATTATTATGATGCACTTGTGTGTTTCTATATGTCCTCTTTATGTCAATGGACCAGCTGCACCAGCCCTCACACTGGGATCACCGCACTCACTGTCGTAGCAAAAACAACCTAACGACAACAATAATCAAACAGTTTACACAGTTGGGTTGGATATGGGCCTGTGTGAAATGTCAACTGGAGGTGTGTGCCTTATTGCTTTATGAAACCACTTATCCAGATCTGTCAGCTCAGCTTGGCATTTTGTGGAAACGTGGATGAGGCTGGTGTGCGGTTCCAGAACTTGCCCGCCTAAATTACAATGTGGCACTGCAATTGATGAGTTCTGAGAATTGTATAGCCAAATTGATAAAATAACAAAAAATTGGAAAGTGTACAATACAACCACAAAGAACAGGTGAGCAGCACTAAATCCTTTTCTTTTCCAATCTTTTTCTTTTCATTCTTTTCTGGGTTGAATGCAGTAAAGTGAAATCATATGGTACTCCCGGGTAGTTTCAAATACTTAGGTTGTGTGAGTGTCATAATAGTTGCACTACAAACACTCAAGACTGCACTACAGGGCACGCCTTAGCTTTCACCGAAATGCTATCACCAGCATTGGCGACATACTCAAAATAACTCCAGCATTATTTATCAGGTACAATTAACAGTTCAGCCTTTTTGACCATCACATGAAAATATTATGGTGTGGTACAGACAACACATCAACCCAACACATCAGTTCGCACAGTGCACTGTGCCACTGGATGCATCACGACATGGAGATTAATGTAAAGTAGCACAAATAACTTTTGGTGTTTCATATTTTTAGACAAAAACTTTTCTCGCGCTCCTCTGAATTAGATGTTGGAACAAGTTGAACAAGGAGCAGTACTTACAGTATGTGCTGATTCAGGCACTCTGCACCCGAATGCCATGCAAGAGGAATGACATTTCAATAGAGTGATCAAGGTCCATGACATTACTCATCCTTGATATGTCATACTGGCGGACTGCACGGCCCTGATTTAACTATTGTGCTGATTCTGGCATTGACACTCAAAAGGTTATTGTATATCAGCTTGCCTGCCACTGACACGCTGCATAAATCTTTGCTAATATTACAATGC
>JAFBJQ010000173.1:652717-703692 GCA_016785345.1 Trinectes maculatus
TCCACGATTGCATACGTGTGTTGTTTTACCAGTTTTCCCCTTTACGCCATTTCAAAACAAGGTAAATAATGTTGTCCCTGCCGCTATGATTGAAATGATGTTAATGTTTCATACGCGGCCTTAATCATTTCCCTGCTATAAAGCTGCTCCCCGCAGTATTAGACTTTAATATGAAGTCTATCCCACCATGAAGGGACCTTAAAGCCATTTGTCATCACGTGTACTGCTGCAGGCACTGTCCCCCTGTCCGGCAATGACAAGTTAATAGACTGCTTTGCACCGTGAGGTTAAAACGGGGACTCACATCCATTATTAATCTCAGTCATTAAGTTTGCCCTAAATTGCTGTGATCATCTGGAGATTATTGTAAGGATTCATTTGTCAACACGATTATATTTCAGAATTAAATTATGCAGCAGTGACAAGGTAATCATAATCTGGCAATGATTACCTGCCCCTGCTATGACAGGCTAATGATCACCTGTGTTTTGGTCCGTTACACAAATCAGTGCCTCTTTATTATGGCATTGGTGAAAGACGGAGGCCGATGTCACAGTTTTTCATATTGATCATTGTTGACAATCCATAAACAAAAGAAAGCTACGCTTCAAATTAAAAATGTGTAATATTCAGTTTTATCCATGAAAAGAGATCAAACGGACTTTTTCATAAACGGAAATACAAATAATAATTTTATGTTATGTAATAATTCTGCGTTCTTGTGCTGGTTACACACAGTACAGACTCATGAGTGAGTCTGTTTTAATGACATGAGGCATGTAAACAACTGGCAGCAGACATGGAGGATTATTGAACCATTTGTTTTTCCCTGTGTCCTCAACCTTCACCTCACACATGGGACATAACCTTTATTCCACAATAACACTTCCTTCACCATGTGCCCCAGCGTAGCGATCATTTACAGAGCCTGTGGGAGTGACGCTGGGATGACGGGCTAATATTCGTCCTTTCAGGCGCCATCTTGTCTGTCCCCCGCCAAACCACATCCTCTGTTACCCCGCATCACGTAAACTCAGCACAGAATGACAAAAGGCAGTAACACAATGTGTTGATTTTTAGCCTGCTTCATAGTCGACTGCACTTCCATTGTCAGCAAGAGAGAAAAAAAGAAAAGTCTGGTTCAGTGTATCTCAACCAACCAGCCAGTTAAATTGGGTTTTATATAAAAGAGTGGTCAGATGTCAGCTAATGATTCAGTGCACTGTGGCTATGTTCATATGCAGCCACTTCATTATCATTTCATCCAGTATGGTGAAAAAAAAAGAATCTAATGAGGTCTTAATGAATACTTCAGCTTTATTTGACTTTGTTTAATGGGTCCTCTCAGGACATGAGCTCATGGATGGAGAGTCAGTCTGGAGCATCAGAGACACAGTGTCATCCGAGACAGTGTCAGGGACGTTGTCATCAGAGACAGTGTCATCAGGGACAGTGATGGGGACAGTATCAGGGACATAGTCATCAGAGACAGTGTTAGGGACAGTGATGGGGACAGTATCAGGGACATAGTCATCAGAGACAGTGTTAGGGACAGTGTCAGAGACAGTGTCATCAGGGACAGTGTTGGGGACAGTGTCATCAGAGACAGTGTCAGGGACGTTGTCATCAGGGACAGTGTCAGAGACGTTGTCGTTAGACACAGTGTCATCAGGGACAGTGTCACCAGGGATAGTGTCACGGACAGTGTCAGGGACGTTGTCATCAGAGACAGTGTCACCAGGGACAGTGTCACCAGGGATAGTGTCACGGACAGTGTCAGGGACGTTGTCATCAGAGACAGTGTCACCAGGGACAGTGTTGGGGACAGTATCAGGGACATTGTCATCAGAGACAGTGTCATCAGGGACAGTGTTGGGGACAGTATCAGGGACGAGTTGACATGATGGGTATCATGAAACAAACACCCCCGCAGCAGACAGGCACCACATGCCGCAGCTCACTGTGCATCCCAGTACCAACAAGCTGTCCTGTGTGTAGCCCAGCGTCTTTACATGGTCCCACCAGCAGCACAGTGCAGTTATCTGTTCACTGGATCTGCCTTCCTGTCTCTCAGTCCCCTGACAAGCAAATCATTTCCTCTCCTGCTGTGACAGCGCTGTCCACATGTCTGTCACTCATACAGGCCACACACACACAGAACACACACACACACAGAACACACACACAGACAGAGTCAACTCCGCCAAGCAGAGAGAAGCAATCACATTACACACACAAGCTGGTGTCCGGGGTGGGGTGAGGGGGGTTCTCACCCACTCAAGGGCAGAGCGCTGACACCTCATCACAAGCCAAATGAGGGAAGAAAAGAGCAGAGATAGAGGGATGGATGGAGCGGAACGACAGAATATTATGGACGGAGATGAGCGGAGCTACTTACATATGAGGTGACAGACACCGGTCGGCAGATTCCAGGTGCATGAAATGGGCTCGGGTAAATGTGGAGGAACTGGAACAGGGGGGTTAAAAAGTGAGTGATGAAAAGAAAGGTAGTATCTCTTTATTGATTAATTTGAGAGGCGTGTTTCATACCTTAGGACTGAACTGGACTTTAGTTGTGCGGTGAGGTGAGACAGACTGCAGGAGATGTAAACACCTGATATGTCTTTTTTGTCACGATTTATGGCAGAACCCAAAAGCAGACTTAGCAGGTCTTGTTTTCAAAAGGTTCATTTCGCAAAGTGCAGGGTAATGGGAGAGCTGGTGGGGTCCTGGGGTGCAGAGGGAGTGGTCCAGGGAGTGGGGAACAGGCAGGCGTCAGCAGGAGGTGGTGGAGCTGGGTGCAGGTAAGTCCTGGAGTCAGGGAAAACAGCAGTGAGGTGGATCCGGCAGGGACTGGATGTGCAGGGACCGGAAGTCAGTGCAGGGCTCTTGTAGGCAGTGGTGATTGGGTGATGGCCGGCAGGTGTGTGGATTGCAGATCCAGCTCAGGTGTGCAGAGAGTGAAGGCGACAGAGCAGGGAGGGGGAGGGGGGACACACAAAGATTCTGAAAAGAAACAAAAACACACACCTAACTTAAGGAATGTGACATTTTTTCCCCAGTTTACATTAAGATTCTTTCCTCATCATGCTTTTCCTTTCTTACACTTACGTTACATTCACACCTGGTATCATTCACATGCCTGCGTATATACATGGACATATACATATTTAAGTCATTTGCTGAAATGCAGATAGCTCTTCTTTCATGGCAATGCAATCCTGTTGAAATGTCTATAAACACCTGATTTTCCAATTATCATTGCACTTATGCGTCTGCTTCCTGGTGCTTCTCTGATCTGTATTTACATTTTTACAGGGGGTCCTCGAGTTACGACGGTCGCGTGTTACGTCGTTTTCGTGGTTACGACACATCTCCCGTGAACTTCCTTGTTTCGGCTTAAGCGGTTTGCCCCGTAAAAGGCAATTCACCACAGTAAACTCTTATTGTAGGGTGGTGGCACAACTTTGTAACTACTTTACCTATGAATGTATGTTCCGACTTACGTCGAAATTCGGTTACGACACATTCTCAGGAACGGATCTCCGTCGTAACTCAAGGACCCCCTGTATTTGGTTGATGACTATTCATTGCAGCATCGTACATGCATGTATATGTCATTGTAATAAGACTTGTTTTCCAATATGGTCAACACTTTTTGTGATTAACCCCATGTGTTCTTTGGATTGTTTGATCCTAAATGCACTTCTTATGCATTCATATCTACATATGTTGCAATTACACATTGAAATGTAAAATAACAAATGAACAACCATAGGGATGAATGTTAGAGTGAAATGAATCGGAGTGGTACAGGGTGTTGGTCACCGTCTGGCCCCGTCGTTTAAGGTAGACAGAGAGAGGCGGTGTGATGGAGGGGAGGACAGAGGGCTGTGTCTTCGCCCCTGAGAGCCACAGATGGTGAGTAATGATAATGCAGCAACGGACAGGGGACAGGGGACAGGAAGGGAGAAGAAGGGAGAAGAAAGAGGGAAAGAGGTGCAGTGTTGGGCACAGAGGTTTGGATGGGAGAGTAGAACAAAGACACAATGAGTGGATGAGTGGGGACTGAAAAGTGGATAATGTTTCCTTTGACCAGCAAAACTGACACAGAAAGACTGTGATCGTCCCGACACATCAACTCCAGAGATCTGTAAAACGCTTGCTGGGCCGTTGGCCAAATTCAAGCCCGGTTCTATCGGTCAAATGGACTGAGAGGGTGTGAAGTGACAGCTAATATGAGCAGCTCTCTTCCACCCAGTCCCATGCCCTCTTTATTACAGTTAGCGAAATGCAATCTGTTCTCTGCGTATGGCGTTTGGATAATGATCAATGTGATCGTTGCCTTTGCATCTGCTGGTATTTATTTGTCTCTGGGCCGCGATCGCGCCACATTTATCTGCGTGGAGCTGAACAAACCAGGCAGGTGTTGGTTATGGATGTGTAGCTGGAGTGCGGAACGAATCTTTATTTGAAACCGCGCTTTTGATGAGGGCATTGTGGGGTGGCGGGGGGGTGGGGGGGGGGTGGTGACTGGCAGGAACAGATCGTGCTGGAGGGAGATCTTTAGTGGCTGGTGAACTGCAGAGAGAGGCTTCCACCACATGTGGCAGGGCTGTCGCACAAACAAGAACACAAAGTCCTGAGTGCACTCTCTCTCCCGGCTGGGATTTGACCGCCCACTGAAGTCTGGCAGCAGATCTGTCAGCGTTCTGACGTCGACACAGATCCATACCTTGTGCCTCATATTTTCCTTTATGTACTAAAGATACCTTGATCCATTTTTTATGCATTGCCTTTTAATACAGAGTTTATTATTATTATTATTAAATTGGCATATGACATGAATATGCATCTACAACGACACCACATATGAGTCTATTGTTTTACAGATGTTTCACTGTGATTTCTCACACTCCAAGTGTCTCTGAACGCAAACTTGTTTGTTAGTTTACGTTTAGATGCACTTCCCGTTTTATTTTGGTAACACGTTTCTTGTCTTCCTGTTGGCACCTTGTCTGTCTTTGTCAGTGTCTGATTTCCTAATTGTCTGCACCTGGTGATAATTACCTTCACTCCCAAAATATACTCTTCCCTCCCCTTGGCTCTTTGTTGTCAGTTGTTTTCAAACTTTCTAACCTATGTGTATAGGTTAGAAAGTTTGGTTGGTGTTTGTCAGGTGAGCTGTGTCTTGCTCACATACTGATACCATTGCCTTTAGAACGTATCTGTTGGCCTGACTCATCCTCCTGCATGTAACTTTCTATTCAAACCATGTTCATATACGGCCAAATAACAAATGTTTGCACCACATGTGATACGGTGCCCTTTGTGTTGTTGCGATCTTCTTCTCATTAGCAAAACTCACGGTGATGTAGTGGTCAGTCCAATGTTTGACCTTCTGTGACCATACAGCTGCAGTGTGACTATAGCCCTAGGGATGCTTTGATTTTGCTGCAATTGTGGTATTGTATATTTTGTATACATCGTGTGTGTGTGCCTGCGTGTGTGTGTGAGAGAGAAAGGGAGGGATTCATCTTCCCATCGAGTTTGACGTCGGAAAAGTTGAACAAAGCAGTAACACACATGTGCAGAGAGATGTTGGACATATGTGCCAGTGGCTTGAGCGTATTAGTTTTGTGTTTCACTCGTGCCGATATCGTTTTACATATTGTTTGAGCGACGTGAGCAAATTGGCAACACCTTTCCTTGTTGAAATTTGTGGAAAGGGATCAGTGGAAAAATTCCATTTCCTTTTATTTGGAACATGAAAGAGTGGAGTTGTGTTATTGCGCTGTAGATGTTATTTTTTGGGCTGCAATTCTCTTGATCTTGTCCTGCTTTTGATGTTTTGTGCGCACTCGTCTGTGTGGTGTGTGTGTGCGCGTCCGTGAATTTGCGAGCATGTGCCCGCATCATGAATAGTTTGATGTCAGTTGGTTGTTCTGTTAGTATGGAATGAGGTTTTTTTCCACTCCCTTTCCCCTTCCATCCTTCTCCCAGCATGTTGGCAGCAAATGTGAACTTGAAAAGACCACAGGAGTTCTCAAATCAAAATCTCCACCATCATCCCTGAATGTTCAGCAATGGAGTCCAACATCCCCCAACCCCCCACCCCAAAGTCCACTCCACAACCCATACAGCGAAAGCACCATAACAAGGTGTTTTTCCCCCTTCGGCAACAAACAACAGCAGGTACGGATAATAAGCCCTTTATCAAGATTGGCTATCCAACAACGCTTTCTGTTGCAAGTGCGGTTGAGTTGAACAGTGACTGCGCTGACAAGCATGTAGACTTAAGAGGGAGGAAGCACTGGTGTGACCAATTTGCATAGGACACTCGAAGAAACGCTTAGATATACTCACACATACATACGTTCTGCCCACTTTATCTTCCAATTATCCAGCATCGCACAGTCGCGAGTGTGGAACGGAGCTTACAGATTTCACGCATGAGCCCGAGCGGCTCAGTTCACGGCGGCTCCACATCAGCAGCGGCATCCTCGTTCCATTCAAGTCCAAACACGGCCCGCGGTGGCCATGTTGCAACCGGGCCCGGACTCAAACAACGCAGATGGTGTGAAGCAAAGTACATTTTCTGTATAGAATCTATTGTCAAACGTCAAACTCATTCATCATCGCTGTAAACAACACAACGCCATGTGCCGTTTCCTCCTCCCGACACGCCTTTGCCACACTTTCTACCCTCTTTTCATCGCCAGTCTCAGACCTGTTCTCTTTATTGCAGGCAAACAGAGCAAAGGGAGAGGAAAAAAAAGCCAGTGAAATGGCTTTGATGTGTAATAGATGCTCTCCAAAAAAAAACGGCACTTTTCCACTCTTCATCTTGCCTTCCTTCCTCGCCTTGCACACTTTTCGCCTGCATCGATTCTTCCTCGGACATGAAAGTGATGGTAGATGTGGATGAGTCTGATGCGTCTGTGCCTCTCTCGCCATCCTTCATGCCCACAAGTCGACCAGATCCCTTTCAAGGGCATCATGCATGCAACCTTTGTAGTTTTACCAAGAGAGCGTTGTCTTTACCGGCGCCCCCCGCAGTTTGAAAGAGATGCCACAAGAAAGTAGAGGGGCCCTTTGAAAAAGCCGAGAGAGGTTTGCTTTTATTTTTAACCTCTGCAGTCATGATTGCAGCGGCGGACTTTACTCGCCTCTCAGAGCCCCTCCAGAGGTCTGGAAACAAAACTGTGTCGATGACTGTGGCTGTGATTTTAGATGATGGTGTGATTTGAGATGATGGTGGCGGGGCCGAGCTCTCCGCACTACAGCAGAACGCCGGACCTCTCCGACCCGCTGGGATTGGCTGAAAAGGACCTTGTGATCTTCCGTGTCTATCGATTTGTCTTTGTTGCAGCAGAGACGCGCACACAAGACTACACATAAATGTGAACATCCGGGGTGGGGGTGGGTGGGGTATTTCCCTCATGCTAACTTTCACAGCGATAAAAACTGCTGTGACGCAGTGAGGCGTCCAACATTATGAGAACTGTACACAATGCGTATGCTCTAATTTACAAGACAAGACGACAAGGCCATCGCCTGTATGGACACAGAATTCAAATGCTTTGGCTTTTTTCCCCTTATGATGATGATGTCGATGATAAAGGAGGGAAATTAAGGAGCACGTGGAGAGGTGACAATTAGAAAGAAGGAGGGATGGAAGTGTAGATTAGGAAGAGAGAGACATATTTGCTGTTCTTACATTTACATGTTGATGTTTTTTTAAAATGATGTTTAATGATTGTCATTCATTTTAAGGGTCGTGTGATTTCACTTTTGCACTCACATGAAATCAATCAGCTGTGTGACACGTACAGAGGAATGAATGTATCATGCACCCCCCCCCAGAGACAGTTTTATCCCTTTATCCTCACCAAGGTGTTTGTATTCATCACAAATGGAGGCCGTCAGCGTTGCTCTGGAATGTATACATGATCTGCGTGATCTGTGTTTGGGTGTGTGTGTGGGCAGTCAAGAACAGTGTTATCCCGTTGCTACGAGACAGCTGGTCTCACCAGAGGGGGGAGAGAGAGTGAGACAGAAGGGGGGTGGGGGGTGTATGGTGGGGCTGGCAGTACCAGCTCTACACTTTTGGAGACTCTGGCCCAATAGCGTAGGAGCTAACCAGGGTTAGAAGGAACTTATTGTAATTCAGTAAACACGTCACTTTCCGTGTTTTCCCTTCACTCTGTGTGTCAGCTGTGGTTTGACTCCGGTGCTATACAGGAAGGAAGTGACAAAAGGAAAACGGTGAGTTGGTAACAAGGAAAATGTCGGCAAAGTGACACGGGAACAAACTGGAAACACGGTGTTATGCCAGGGAACTGAACAGACGCACTGACAACGACTAAAGGAACACGGAGATTTAAATAGTAAAGAGCGGGATGGGGCAGGAAATCAAAAGGACATGGGGACAGGAAGTAAACCAACAGATCCAATAGATACATGATTACAGAATAAAACAGGAAGCAGTGAAAAGAGATGGGCAGATTGTTGTAGTTGTAGTCCGTGTACACCCAGCCACCTGCTGTTTCTGGAGAGTAATACGTGTTTGTAATCACAGCAGTGGTGTATCCCGATACATCGACATCTTTTTTTTCATGTCCCCCCCCCCCCAAAATATATTCTTTTACATAGTTTATAATGGTCAATGATGTATTTGTGTTATCATGTTTTTCCTCAAGATCAGATATCAGCAAAACTGACACTCACTGTTCTCTAGTTTTTAAAACCAGCTATTGTTATTGTTGTACTTGTGGTTTGTTTGTGTGTGTGTGTGTGTGTGTATTTTAGGGACAGTAAGGGCGAGCGACAGGCAGTTGCTCTTTCTCTCTCCCATCTTGAGCTGAAGGCGATAATATGATGATTGGGATATGATCTATATAGGTTTGGCCTTGAGCAGGGATTGTTGTCTGCTTAGACTGCACACACACACACACACGCACACACACACGCACACGCACACACACGCACGCACACACACACAGAAGGTCCTACTTCAATTTAGCGTTTATACCGTGCAGACTCGTCCTGTAAATATGTCAACAAACTTCTCTCTGTCTCTCCCTTCTCTCATTTACGTTTCTGTCCATTCCTCCTCCTCCCTTCATATCCCTCACTCCCTTTATCCTTCCAGCATTTGCTTTTCCTCCTCTCACTTGTCTCATTCACCTGTGTGCGCCTGATGCACACTCCTGTCATCCTCGCCCCCCCCCTTCCATCTAATCTCTTCTTCCTCCCTGTCACCACCTCTCTAACTCCCTGCTGTCCATTCATCTTCCTACCCCCACCTTACGCACACACAGACACACACGCAGACGTGACATAAGGGCCAAGTGTGTGCATGTGTGTGTGTGTGTGTGTGTGTGTGTAAGTATAAGTGTGCGGGAGCCAAGATTGTGTCACAGCTTGAGTGGTCTGACTTTTCTTGCTCTGGATCAATGAACACAAAGAATGGTGTCCCATACTGCCCCCAGGTATTTGTGTGTGCATGTGTGCACATGTGTGTGTATGTGCATTTGTGTGTGTGTGTGTGTGTGCGTGAGTCTGTGTATGCTTCTTGTTTGATTTGAATGTACCATTTAATATACACGGAAGCGTGCGTGCATGTGTTTGTGCGTGTGTGTGTGTGTGTGTGTGTCATGTGACCAGTGACCTTTGTGGTTTGAGGCCTGTAGCAGTAATCCATGCTGTGGGCAGGGAACAGAGTGGGAGGGTGGTCACTATGTGGATCAATATGTCAGCAGTGCACAGTTGTTCTCCGTCTCTCCCTCTCCTCCTCCCCCTGTCACCGCCACCTCATCCCACCTTTTCTCTCTCTCTCTCTCTCTCTCTCTCTCCATTACCACCGCTCTCTTTCTGCATCCCGCCCACTCCCTCATTTGAATTCTCACTTTCTCATTACACTTTCTCTGTCTGTCCAACTCTCCCTCATTTTTCACATCCCGCTCTCTGTCTGTAAATCATTCCTCTCCATCCCGTCCCGATCCCCCTCCCCCTTCAACTTACCCTTCCTCGCCGCCACCTTTCTTCCCCACGTTCCCCCTCTCTCAAGGCGTTTGCCATCCTCTAAATCTATTTCTCTCACTTGTAAATCACTGTCTTCATTGCCTCTCATCACCCTCGATCCCTCGCTCGTCCCAGTGAGAGAGCCGCTCGCACTCTCTGCCCCTTCGCTCTCGCTGGCTATTGCTCATCTGTATTCGTTCACCTGTCTGACTTCATAACTTCATCGGATTATCTGTGAAGCGGCGACAGAATTAAAGTTAAGGCGATAATGAAAACAAATAAAAGTGCGTGCGACTCTACAGTGCGAGATATCGTCCCATCACTATCCACACTCCAGAATCAGATTCTTGGGGAATATGTGCAGTGTGGAAATGGACTGTCCCCACAGTGGACACCTGGTTGAGTCCTGTCATGTCCCTCTGCATTAGGATTATTGTAGCTTTGTAGATGACAGTCAGCCGCTGCCTGATTGTGTTTTCATCCTGGTCTGTGTGCGTTTGACTTTATTATTATGATCCATTTATTTTATTGAGCCATTTATTTTCGGCCTCGTCCTAACACACCTGGATTCAGATACATTGTGTATTATTATATTTGATTGGATCAGTGAACACTCTCATTACTTTGCGTCTCCTCAGTCGTCAGCCTGCTCTGCTGCTGCCCTGCATTTCAATGGCTGTAGAGGAGACAGTGATGAGGGGAAGGTGTTTGATCTGAGGGAGTATATGGATAAGACATGACGACTCGGATCAACAGTGAACGTTAAGTATACACACAATGGCAGGTGTACGCACACGAGGAAAACGTGCTGACACACACTCACACACTCACACACTCACACACTCGTCTTCTTTTTTTTGGGTGGAGGGAGATTCAGAGATCGCCTGAGGCGCTTCCTGTCTTTTCGACACGCCCCCACCCACCCCCTCTAGTTTTCTTCTCTCTCTCTCGCTCTCTCTCTCTGTCTCTCACAATGACACTGATCGACAAATTAACTCTGCGCACAGACACACTGCCTCTGGTCTGTCACTGATTCACACCAGCGCCTCAACGTCCCCGCGCGTGTGTGTGTGTGTGTTTGTGTGTCATGTGAGACGATGATCATCCGGTTGAAAATCTGGCGTCTCCAGGGCCTGATTCTCATCCGCTGTAGCTTTCATCTCCCTCCTCTGTTCTTCCCTTCTTTTTCCTCCAGGACAAAGCCATCACTTCTCTCTCTCTTTTTTTTTTAATTAAGCACTTTAATTCCAATAAACCCCAAGCGATGTTTTCTGGATTTATTAGTTTTGCTGACATGAAACACGGAGAGAACTGATTCATGTTGTTCCTTTATTTTTGTTTGTTCTCAATAACTGATACATATATATATATATATACACACACACACACACACACACACACACACACACATATATATATATATATATATAGCTTGTACGGTTGTAAGTGTTAAATGTTTCTTTTCACCAACTAAAGGGATTTCAGGCGACAGTGAAGTGATGCATCCAGGACTATCAGTCATCTTGGTCTTGTCTTCACCCCCCCAACCCCCCTCCAGTCCGATTAATATTCTGCTCACTTCAGCTAAAACACACACACACACACACACACACACAGCCAGTAAGGTCCACTCTGGGTATGGACACTACAAATAGCAAAGGGACCACACACACCAGCTGCACACATACACAAAGCAGAGAAATGCACTGACAGAGCATTTCAGTCCGGGCCAGTAATCTGTGTGTTACACGCCACATAAATCATGTGTTTATTTTGTGATGGATTATTTTTCAGAGGTTGTGGCGTGCAGCCTGTTGGACGTTGTTGTCATTTTGGCATGTGTTGTGAGTATTTTGGCTATGACACAAAGATCTGTCATTCTTCTATTCCACGTTTTTGTTCTTCTTCTTTCTGGAGACAGAACAGAAGTTTAAGTTTCAGCCTTTCCTAGTGCTGTCGAACCTCAGCAGCTGGATCTTAATCTGCATCCCATACAAGGCTGAGATGTGTCTCGCTCCCTCGGTGGCACAGGCGGACGCGATTGGACCTTTTCTGGATCAACCTGCACCTCGCGCTGAGCATCTGCGTCTCACTGCTAATTCTGAAGTAGGACATGCATGAGGAGCAAAATGCTAAGAAAAGGATGTTTTTTTTTCTTCATTCCTATGTGGCGCACTACTTCCGCCTGACACCAGAAGATGTTCCGACTTGACATTCATTAGGGAGCGTTAAGCTGACAAGGCTGATGCTGCATCCTCTCTGGCCTTCACCCGATGTGGACAGCTGAGTCTGAGGCGCATAAAGGGACACAGGGGAACAGTGTAACTCGGCTGCTGACTAAGATCTTCGGGTATAAAGAGCTGTTGTGGGGGGACACATTAATTCAGGCTCCTTCGGTGGTAGTTCATGAGGAGGTAAGTGCATTTATCACGAACGTTTCCTTTATAATTAGCCGTGCGAACTGCGTGTCAGCAATGTGCTGCCTCCTGTTTTGTCACAGAGGCTGTGCACCAGGCAACGACTCCTTCCTCTTCCTCCACGTTGTCAAGCACATACCAGGTATTTGATCGGGATCAGGATCGATTCCTTTCTTTAAATAAATAAATAAATAAATAAATAAATAAATAAATAAGCTCAGCCGTGCCAGCTGGGTGCAATTTTCCAGGTAATAAGGGAGGATATGGCTTCCAATGATAAAGTGAATCCTCTTCTCATTAAAACGTCTCTCCTGGGGTGTGTGTGTGTGTGGGGGGGTTTGGGGGGGGTATTCCCTTTACAGCAGGTGCACGTCTTAGAAGTTAGGGATCAAGGAAAGCGCGCAATAAAGCGCGACTAAATTAAAATCAATCATCAAACTCAAACTGCTGCTCCTTAGTTTCCGACATGTTTTCCTCGGCTCGCGAAGCTGCCTGCATCTTTTATTCCTCCATCCCTCCCTCTCTCTGGCCTGGTTTACTGTCCCCCTCCCTCCTTCCCTCCCTCCCTCCCTCTCTGCCCACTGTGGAAACACAGGAAAGACTCTATTCCCATCTTCTCACACAGGCACACACATGCACACACATACAGGCACCATGCACGTACGCACGCACACACAGCTTTGTTCTTTGTGCCACCCGTCAATCAAATCATGCTCGGTGTTCAGTGTTGTGAGTCAAAATTGCAGGAATACGTTTTTTGTCTGCCTTTACGGGAAACATTTAAGGAATTTCACAACCCAGATACTGAGTGGAACAGTTGCAATCTAATATAATGAATCAGTGTGTGTTGAGCAGTAACTCAGCGGTAAAAAGGTTCAGTCATATTCATGTTGTAATGAATGACACTACAGAGGAGAAGCACAGACTTAGAACTGTGCGGCTATAACACTGGCTGTTTTGGAATAGTGACATAAATCCGGATCAATGGTTGTGTGTGATTGGGCCCATTTTTCTTCCAGGTCAAAATCTGCCACCTACATGACGAACAATGCAAATCAATACCTGAGAGTGTGTGTGTTACGCTCGTGGTGGCTGATGTACAGAGGTCTCATTAACTCATTCCCTCTGCTGACACTGCTATTATTATTATGATGATGATGATGATGATGATGATGACTATTATTATTATTAGTAGTAGTAGTAGTAGTATTTGTTTTTTTAACAACCTAATATTGTGGCCGGTTTAATCAGTCTGAATATATGGGACCTGAATATCATGAAGACAAACACGGGAAACTCAGTGGAACACATCACCCCCCCACCCCCCCAACCCCAGTTTATGACTACAGCTCCCTCCCTCCCTCTGTCTCTCTGTGTCTCTCACCTGCTGTCAGTCTCCTTCCTGCGTGTGTGTTCTGTCTGAGCCGATGAAAGACACAGAAGCGATGCATTGATCTGCTCTATAGGGGACAACATCACTACCCCTTCATGTGTGGGAGGACCTGTGTGTGCAAGTGAGCCGCATAATCTTTGTGTGTGTGTGTTTCTGTGTGTGTGTGTGCTTTTAGTTTCTTTCTTCAGTTTTGCAAGTTTGCCTTTATGTTTCCGTGGGTGACTGTGAGCTCACACTGAATGTGAAATTATGTTTTGTGCATTTTGGATGTGTTTGTGTGTGTGTTTTTGTGGGCATACATGTGTTTTTTTTTGTATCGTGTGTACTTTGAGGATTTGTGTGTGTGTGTGTGTGTGTGTGTGTGCATGTGCGTGTGTGTAGCAGATTATAGTCTTTCACCCATCACGAAGCACACAGCACCTGTGGGCTTAGTTACTCATCCTGGTATTTTTCAGAGTGTAGCTGGTACCGAAACACGTTGTGTTACACAAACGAAATGTGTAACACCTGACAACATATTTAGCAACAAAGTTAAAATGTTTGGTGAAGTAAGTACACTTCACTTCCTGGCTGAGCTGATTGCCGCTCTAAATTGGTTAAGTTGACCAGAGGCCTGATGGAGACAGACACTGACGTGATAAGTAAAGTGGAGTCCAAACAGCAATCAGTCAATTTCCATCCGACCACATCCTGTCGTCCAGCGACTGCAGGAGCTTGTGCTTCCATCTTCTCCCTCTCCTTTCCTCTCGTCTGCCTGCCAGACTGGAAGAAAGAGCAGTGGACTGAACAAATAGCTCTGCCTCCTCAGGGGATTCAGACGAAATAGTACACAACCATAAACAAAATCTGTTTTTTTTTTGTTTGTTTTGGTCTTGGAAAACGTTTTCATCTTCAGCCTTTTTACAGTCTGAAGCCGAAGACAACTGTGTGTGTCTGCGCGTGAGACACACAGCACTCACCACCCTGAGTCTGAGTATTGATAGAAGCTTTCTGCTTCTAATGGACACCAGAGACATGGTGCTCCTGCTGGAGCTTCTCCCTAACACACACACACACACACACACACACAGGGTGCACATGAGGGTAGCTAATCAGTCGCCACATGAGGGTAGCTAATCAGTCGCTTACAGCAGGAATAATCGATGCACTTCAGAAAAGGTGTTGACAGTGAGAACTGGACAGTGGCTGATATAAAGCTCAGTCATTCATCTCAAGTTGGACGAGAAGCATCTGAAGCATATGACTCTTTCCCAACTGCATATTCCAGTCAAGTATGGATCTTTTGTTTATGTCCGATTCTATTGTTGTCTGCAGTTGAAAATCTTATAATGATAAATACCTTCACATATCTTCACGTGCTTCCACTGTGTCCTGTGTGGATGAGATCACTGTGGGCCTTTCACTGGTGTATTCCACCATTGACTGCAGCAGCTCCACTGGGAGATGGTCACAGCATTGCAATGGAGGAGAGACCATCTTGTATTCCTGTGAGCTGAACTGGATTTCTGCAGCATTTCAGGATTTGAACAATATATATATATATTTTGTCAAATCCAGTGAATACATCCTGATGTTGCAGTATCTGTCCATTTATTATAGCCACAGGGGGAGCTAGTGCTCATGCACAAAAGGGTGATGGGGCAAGTGAGATGTGGGAGTAAAGACATTATGTAGAGCAGAAGTTATATAGCAAGGTATGTAATATGTGAGGTTTTGAAATAGGTCGATTGATTGGGACTGCACATGAAAAGCTAGCAGTGACTTGAAAGTCAGTGCTAGCGTAGGACTTGTGGCAGAGAGACAGCGACAGTGGAGGCTGTAAGGCTACAATGGCCCAAGAGTTTCAAGACACAAATATAGAATCTGCTGAAAATCCAGCTCATTCATTTTAAAGTTCTGATTCTAGTGATCTATTCTGATTTCTATCAGTGATTTAATGTTACCGTCCTCTTGTCGCCATCCGCACTAGTGAGACACACAATGAGAAACCTGTGCCCTGCTTGTGTTGCTGTATCGCTGTCAGTCAATATTGTACATAGATGTTACTCAGGGCAGAGCAGGTGATTAGTCCTATTTCAAACTCTATTTTGTTTTTAAAACCAAGTGCCAAAGACGTAAACAGGAAGACTGTAGCGAGTGTGTCTCACCGCCTGTCTCCGTCTCTGCCGGTGATCATTGTTTCTATTGATGAGTGGAGTGAGTCTCACTACGTCAATAAGATCTGCAGTAAGAACTCCTCTATTGATCATACAGGGCGGACGAGAGGGCTGCTGAAAAGAGCAGCAACACAGGGAAAGACGGCTAAGAGGATGCTCTCACACGCGCGCGCACGCGCACACACACACACACACACACACACACACACACACACACACACACACACACACACACACACGCACACACACACAGAAGCACACACACACACACACAGAAGCAAGTAAAGTGATGGAGTAATACGTCCCCTTTCCTTTTCCCCTCCTTTCACTTTTAACTTAAATACATCAAAGTCCTTCCAGGATTTTGCCTTTTTCACTGTTCCCCTGTCAAAGAAAGAGGGAAGAGAGAAGATTATGTGAGGAAGGATGAGGGAAAAAAACAGGAGATGGGATTATAATAAGGTCGGCGAGAGGGGAGTAACGCGCCAAGACTCAGTCTGACAAGATCGGTTTTCTTTGTTTCCGTGTTTTTACTATTTGCCCAAAATGGACCAACAGGTTTGGATGGTTCAGTGTTACACCAGCAACCAGGAATAAACTGGACGGCGACGGCAACGGCAACAAACAGTTTGCGGTTTGCATTAAAGCAATTCTCCATTGTGCGTGCACTTTATGTGAAAACGCATCACTGATAATATAGGCGCTGCTCCCACTCTGATCCAAATGAATGCCATCTCTGAAGGCCTCCTTGTAACTATGTCCAGCTGATCCGATCAAGATTTTGTTTTCTCGTGCATACGGGCGACGTGATTAATTCACCCGGACACTGGAACGTTAGCTAAACGATCAAGTACGATGAGGTAATGCGACTAAAAATATCCCGAAGTCAGCTTGATTCATCAGGTTACAAAACTCCCGCTGCCAAGCTCGTCATTAATTGCAGTGAGTGGTGGGGGGTGGGGGGCGGGGGGTGAAGAGGTGATGAGAAGGGAAGAATCGAAGAGAGGTGACCAGAGGAGAGGAGAAGGACACGAGGAGCGGAGAGGAGAGGAAGTGAAATTGTGAAAAAGTGAAAGTGAGAATGAGTGAAAGGAACATACGCCCAGTGTGTGTGTGTGTGTGTGTGTGTGTGTGTGTGTGTGTGATGGGGGATCATCTGCAGCATCAATGATAATTGAGAAAGAGATGGGATGCAGAGAAGAAAAGGAGGTATAGCAGAGTGAGAGAGAGAGAGAGAGAGAGAGAGATGCAAAAGATTGAAAGAAGAGGAGAAAGAGCATCTTCTTTGCATATTCTCCACCTGGCATCCCTCTATCCTCCCCCACCTGCTCTCTCTCACCGTCTCCCTTCATCTGTTGTCACTTTTTAAATAGGCAATTATCTATAATAAATAAATAGCTCCGTGTGCGACCTCGAGAAGCTATGCAGAGTGCGAGTGTGTGTGTGTGTGTGTGTGAGTGTGTTTGTTTGTCTGTGTTTTGGCGTAAATCCACAAAGCCGAGCGGATTTCTTGGTGTTCTCTTGTTAATGGCTCCGCGAGCAGAGAGCATGTGTGTGAGCGTGTGTGTGTGAGTTTGTGTGTGAGTGTGTGTGAGCGCATGGACACGCACTCCGTGAGTTTACTCATTTGCGTTGTTTTTCAGAGAACTGTGGAAAAAGTAAAAATTATTTCAAAGTGCATAAAAATGCAGCAGCAGGCAGCAGGGAAACACACACACACACACACACACACACACACACACACACACACACACGAGTGAGGTGATGTTGAAGATAAAGTTAATTTCATAAAAAAATAAATGGATCCACTTTGCATTTGGCACATACCCCCCTTGTTGGCGAATGGATCTGGATGGTCGACAGGCTTCATAAATCACAGGCGTTAATAATTTGCCCGCGTGACAATAAAAATTAAAACTATTAATTATAAACATTTAAAACCCTAAACCACAGATTATGATGCTATAAATTTTATTAGGTAGCTGATTAAGGTGACTGATGTTCAGATGTTTATATAGGTGCGTTTAATGTTATCGTGATAACTGTAAGAGTCCGCTCCTGGTTTTCCATCCCTCCTGCCAGTACTTTTCCACTCACCTGCCTGCTACTGCCACCTCATCACTGCAACCACCTTCACCTGTGTTCCATCACCTGATCACCTACATGCCCACCTTACATGTGCTCATTCATTCCATTCACTCTGCTGGATTGTCTTTGTCATACCAGACTTTCCAGTGTGTTTCTTCCCACCCGCTCTGTCTACTACCTGGTAATAAGTTCCAACCTTCTGCCCCTGACCAAGATTGCTGCCTGGTCCTTTGGAGATCTGTTTGCTCTGTTTTCCTGGTTGAAGTTTCTGCTGCACGCTCCTTGTCGGTTTGTTTGTCGGTTTGGTTGTCGGTTTGTCTGCATATGTGATTAGTCTCTCTGGTACCGTACCCCTGAGACTTCTGCTCCTGAGAGTTGGAACAGTTTGCCAGTCGACTAAGATTCATCTTAAACTGCCGAACTCTGCCAAGGGACTCTGAGACTGTTTGTGCTGCAGTTGGGTTCATGCACCACCCGTCACAGATTATGCTCTGATGTGATCGTTGGCTGTTGCAATACAGGAAAATATAGCCAACGCACAACATTAGATATATGTTCGACCATAAAAGCCCTATTAAATAATAATAAGAAAAAGGTCCAATTCAAAAGCAGCAGCTGCAACTAGTATGCAGTGCCCACACCTGAAACAATATACTCTGCTCGTACTGTATGAGATGCATCTCCAATGTCTTTTTTCTTATTTGTAAGAAATTAAAGAAAAAATCCATGAATCCATTAGTTATGGCGTTTACAGTGTTTCCTCAGGAGAGGAGATTGGTTCCTCTTTGCTCCGCACACCACCTCTTCTTGTCTGTTTACATGCAGCACTGCAAATCTGAGTAATTACATTTCATATCTGAGACACTTAGCCGGCACTCTTGGCCACAGCGACTTATTGTGAGTGAACAAAGAAAAAAAAACATTAGCTCCAGTGAGTATCTGCCGAGCTGGGGTGATCACCGTCTCCATTCTGTCTTATGCTCTTAAAGCTCAGCCCCCTCCTCCCCCCTCTCTCTCAAATGTGGTTTCTTCCCCTCTCTCGAGGTCTTTGTGCTTCGCCGTACAGCTGAATCGAGCACATCCTCAAAGACCAATAAAAACAACTTATGGGGCTGACAACATAAATTTCACTTATCATTTGCTTTATCAAGATATCTGTGTATATGGATATACTGTGTATATATTTCAGCGTATACATGTATTATTTACACACTCCCGCTCACTGGCCTTTATAACAGTGTTATGAGCGTGCTGTCAGGAAACAGTGGAAAGGCTATATTCATTAGGCTGCTGCTGGAGAATTGTTGTTGTTTTCCCGTACGCATCAATTTCCTCTCTGTTTATTTGTCAGTGCGTAATGTATTGCATGTAACGCACACCTGACATCATCGCGGCTCGTGCCTGCGGAATGCCTCGCCACCCTGGGAGAGCGGGGCCAAATCACCACTAATGGATTGTGGATGCCAGAGATGTAGCACCACAGGGAACGTTAACCAGATTTTCGAAAGCATTTCTGAACATCCCATTGTCTAATTAACTGTAATGCCGCGGTGTAATTACGCCAAACAAACGAGACCATGGTGAAGACTGCTGGTAACTTCCTTCAAAAGCATTAACGTTAACTACAGCCGAGTCAGTTTCTACGCTGTCACTTTGTTTTTTCTTCCCACAGAATAAGCAGTGCAATTCCATCAACACTGAACCCAAGGTTATTTCTAATGGCAATGAAGCCAAACAATGAAGGTATTTCCTGGAATCACCTTTCTTCGTTTTCACGTTTGCATTCTTTGTAACGCTTTGTTTCTTCATTTGTAAAAATATACAGCGAGATAAAACGGATCTTCGATAATCTTGTGAGAGAGTTGCATTTCTTGAATATCCAGTTGGGTGAGAGCAACAGTCGACGTGAGGCATTAGACAAATTGTCCGCATCTGCGGACAACCCTGTGATCTCGTTTAAGGGCTGTACATTACCGAGATTGAAACATCTGAGCGAAAACATCAAAAGGCAGACAGCCATATGAGGGAGATGGCCATTTCCGTCAACAGGCTGGGCGAAGAGCAGAGCATGGTATAAACAATAAACAAACTGCTGTTTGACCCAAGTCCTTTAAGTTAAATGACAAAATGCATGTTACACTGCACAGTGACACATCAAGCCGTTTTGTCTTTTTTATTCTTTTTAAATGAACATAACACATTGTGTTTGTTATTTTGTTATTGTATATATAATGTTATTATGTTATTATTGACACATTATGGCTTTTGTAGCTTTGACCTTCAGCTCAAGATAAATATGAACGCCATTGCCCAGAATGTTTGTCACTTAAACATAAACACTGGTTCTAGCCTTTAAATGATGAAGCCAGTTGTAACCATGTAAAACGGGAGCAGGTTCGAATTAATGAAGCGTGAGGTGAGCAAAACACTGAAAATAACAAGTTGTTCATTAACACTCTGGGTGCAACAGTGATCCGGTGACGATCGACCGGGTGTGCAGTTGAGAGGAGTCAGCCCCACAGTGGGATGGAACACATCCATCCATTATCAATACCACTGATACTTCCCTGATCGAACTGGGATTCGAACCAGGAACATTGCAGATATGGGAAAAGACGAGGGGAAACAACTGGGCGCAGCCACAGATGTAACAGCAGGACCATAAAGTTAAATAACTGACTCCTTCCTTTGCTGCGTTTCTGCTTAGTCGTGCTTTACTGTTCACTGAGCACGATCGCAATCTCGCTGTGACTAATAGACATTTGAAATGCGAGTTAATACATCAGCTAAAGAAAGTGATGATGTATTAGAAAGGAAGCTGATTGCTTTTCATTTTTGCTTAATTAGGCGCCATTGTTCAAGATCCTTAGAAACATTTTTGTTGATTGAATGTTTTTTTTCATATGCTGTATGTAAATGAAGAGCAAAGAGCAAAGACATCACATTTGTATGGCTGCTGCATAAAAGATTCATACTAGTTTTAATTGTTTACAGTGCACGACAATGCTTTTACTTTCTTTACAAGCAGATAGACACAAGCTGGAGCTGCTGTGAGGTCCTGTCATGGCAAAGCCATTTGTTTCATTCATTCTGGCCCTGCGTAATCGCTTTACCTATTTATTTCCCATAATGTCTAATGGGGGTGTCCCAAATGATGTAATAACACTTGGATGACACATCGATAAACACATCAGTTATTCCAGTGTGACTGCAGACATGCTCCAGTTAAGGATCTGGGTCTATTTAATTTTATGTAATTACTAATTCTTGGTGGTTTTAATTGAGTTCTCAACTTTTTATCGTTGTGCTTCCGTGGATTAGACCAAGAGTGTGATCACATGTGGTACAAACAATTAATTTGTCACACAAATAAAGGTAAACAGATTGTGGGAAACAGAGCAGGAATGACTTCCGCACAGATGGAGCAGACACAGCACCAAACACCTTCTTCTGCAGTTTTTTATTTCTGCGGCGTTGTTGCTGATCGTCAGTTTGTTTGCTCCGTAGATGTATGATTCAGCAGCCGCATCCATCATGATTACTTTGTCATTATTGGACATCTGTCAGCAAAAGAGCAGCTAATGCTTCCCGAAACATTTTAATTTTTAATGCAGCTCTATGACATTCATGCATTCTTGATATTGACAATTAGGGCTGGTGGAATTGCTGACAGGTGCTTAGGTCGCATTGCAGCAAACAACAAGAGAAGGGGTTTTATTATCAGAGTCTGCAGGGTCAGATTTCAGCAGGGCTTCTAGGGACACTAAATCCACTCTCGATGACTGACAAGTAACACACACACACACACACACACACACACACACACACACACACATATATATATATATAGGTTTGTTTAGGTCAAATCATCTTGGATCAGACACTGAGCATTACATAGGTGGCTGTAAACACATACATGAACTGAATGCATAACAGTCGCCGTGGTTTTATCAGTGAGCAGCAGCACAGGAAGGATGGAGGGACTTAGTTAGCTTAGCAAACAGTGGCACAGTCATTACACGATGTAGGATGTCAGCTCGACCGGTTGGCATGGAGGTCAAGCGGGGTAAAAATAAAAAAAACAAACAAACTGAAAACCCTTTTGTTGAGAAAGAAAGTGCAGGAGCACTTGTACAGGTGTGAACAACGTGATCGTTAGGGACCCGGTCTTATCGGTTAAACCACATGGCTAACTCAGAAAACCATTAGTCCTGAACGAATGTCCCGCGTTGCCACAGCAGTTACAGCTGCTTTTAGGAAAGGAGCAGCGAGTCGTGATAGAGCCACCACATCAAAAAGACTTCTAAGGTGGTGTACACTCTGGCAGCCATTTTTGGGTTCATTTGTCTAAAATGTTTGGAGTTTTGGGTCACGTCCAGTTTCATCCACTTTAGATTTACAATTTATGGGGACGGTCTTAAAGGATGTTACAACCAAAATCTCCTCCGAGCAGTGATAAACAAGGACGGAGTTCCGCTCGCGAAGATGAAGGTTAATCAGAACGCTCACCCTCTCATATGCCGTTTGCATTTATAAAATATAAACTACTGGGCATCCGAGAAAAACATGGAACCACAACTTTGTGCTTTTCTGCGACTGCAGTGGACCTGTCTTTAACGCATGTTTGCCAAAGGATTTCACATCATTTCATATTCGCTCTGATGTCGCTTCACAGAGTTTGTCAAATGTAAGTCCTAATGCGGCTTCAGAGCTGCTGGAGTGGATATTAGTTTTCACCCCAGCATGGAGTACACCATCTCTGAGGTACTGCTGAACTTCACCCATGATGATGATGATGCTATCTGCATCTTTTTGTCCCTCTTTCACTGGGAATTTCTCAGTGAAGACATGTACTTCTCTTTCACACACACACACATTCACTTAGCACTGACTCTCAGAACTCAGTGAGTCATGGTGGGTGTGGAGCAATGACAGTCGGGGGATGAATGACCCGGCAGAATATCACTGAGCTGACACTCTGATAATTACATGCCAATCTCACACACTCTCATTTCCGCCGCCGACAAATGCACACAGCAACACACAAGAGCACAATCACAGTCAGTAGGCTCGTTTCAGATCATAGACAGCCATGTGTGTATGTGTTTGGAAGTGTGTAACACACTCACTGCACACTAACAAACAAACCATAATGTGTGACTGTGGCAGTATTGCAGTGAGACGGCATGGTGGACACACACGGGCACGTACACAAACTTGATGTGTTTTCCGCAATGCGCCTCTCTCCAAATTCCTAACTGTGTTCATTTACTAGCAGAGGTCTCATCAAACTTTAACCAGGCAGCATAAACAGCTTCAAATGAAATAGAACAGCACAGCCTGCAACACGTGGACTACACACACACACACATGTGCGCACTGCATGGACAGACGCACATACAGCATGTTCTCTCAAACTGCATGGACGCAGGAACACAAAAACACACAAACTAACCATATGAGCACACTAGTTCTCTTTAACATCGTACAAAACTGTGGGAATGTGTGTGTGTGTATGTGTGTGGGAATGTGTATGTGTGTGAGAGGACATTAGATCATATTGTACACATTTCAATTGTTATATTTATTTGCATTTCTCACTATTATTTCATGCCAGGCTCTTGACTCCTGCTCTTATTGTTTTTGGTTCTATTTCCTCCTTCCACTTATTTTTGTTGTCTCAGTCTCCACCACTCCATCGCTCAGACTCGCCCGGTGTCTTATCTGGGGGGAGATGAGAGTGAGCACCAACAGTCCACCACTGTGATTGGTGATTTCTTGTCAGAAGCTCAGCCAATAGAGTGTCAGACTCCCATTAAGAGGTCATGTCATGAATCACCACTAAACTCATTCACCCACAGGGCCCCCCCTCATGACTTTATTGATGCTCCACTCTTCAGAAGCCCATTGGCCCCCTTTGGTGACTCAGGGGAGAACATATGATTGGTTGTCCCCAAGGTGAAGGTGGACATCCATTGGCTGCCATGATGAATGCAGCGTGTCTTACAAAACAAATGAAGGCCCTCACCTCTCAGCTCGCTCTTGCTCACTTTTTTCCAAATTGCCTAGATGTGACAGTTGGGTGTCGTTTGATTGCTGCATTCAAGCCTTTGTTTTTTCCATTTTTCTCATGTCTGTCACAGCCTTGTCTGCGGCAGCCAAGAAATAATGCAGAGATCATAAGAGCCAGCCATGCTGTTTCAATATCTCAGATGCCGAGATCACAAAACAATACGGTCTTCGTTGGCAATTACTAATCCGTGCTCCAGATAGTGACGAAGATATTAGACAAAACTGCTGCTACAGCAGGGTTAGTTAATCTATTTGAGATTGAAAATGCCAATTTACAAAGAAAAAGTTTATTTGAACATTTAAAAGACATTAACAGATTTAGTTACACCAGTTTCTACAAGGTTTTGGAGATCATGCAATGCGTCCTGGAATGATAGATCTGACAATGCTTTGGAGAATTAAATAAAATAATATTACAATAACAACTGGAATAACAATGTGTGTGTGTGTGTGACTGAGAAGTGACTCAAACACCTACAACTAACTTCCTATTTAGTTTGAAGCACCACCACCAGCTCCCATTATAAGAGGCCCAGGTCTAAGCAGTGAGTCCTGCAACAGCCCAGCATTTGTTTATTTGATTGTTCATTTGTTTCAACATTTTTAAAATAACCTCTATATATCAAAAGCATTAAAAAAGTGCAGTCATTCCCCAGGGAACAGTATGTCGGCTCATAGCTGCAGTTTCTCCTCATCACAAAACAACGATTTGTGCCTTGACCAAACCAGCTGTTGGTACAAACAGCTGGGAAACGTTCGCCATACGAAGAGAAGCTTAAATCTTTAAGCATAAACAGCTCTGAAGTGTGTGTTTGCCGACAGCATACATAAACAGACAAACAATTACTACATTCATTTTATGCTCGGTCAGCTGTTTCATTAATTCATTATGAATATGTTCTCATTTTAAGATGACAAAATGTATTTTTAACCAAACCATCTATTTGAATGATTATATTGGGTCATGACGAACACAGCTGCTGCCAGCTTCACTTCAGTTTAGCATATTGTCTTTAATGTTATATTAATACAACTGCTTCCCTTCTCATCATTTATCATTTTTAACAGTGGCCTCATATTGTGGGTTTATTATACTGGACTACAGCCATTGCTAGAGTCAGGCCAGTTTTGCTGCACTCTTTGCCTTTTTGCGGCGGAGAGTCCAGCAGCTTGACAGACGTAACGCAAAGGTTACTGGGAAAGCTGCATGAAAAGATGGAGAGAGGAAGCGCTGAGTGGTTTCATCTGCTAAATGAATTTATCCAAATCAGGTGTTTGAAAAAAAGACAAATATTGTCATCGAATAATGTCAGGGAATATCAGGGAGTCAGTGAACTACATGAAGGGCCGCAAAAGGTTGCAACAGAGATTATGGATTTTACAATGGGGTAAGGACAAATATGTTTTTTTCCTTATACATTCATATGTATATTTGAGGATCCTTACAGCAGATTTCCTGGTTTTAGAAGATTGTTGTTTACTATTATGCATCCTTGACGAGATATGGTCTCGTCAAGGATATGGTTTATTAATAGCACTGGGTGCTATTTATGTTGGTGTCTAGTCTACCATACCTGTTAAACATATCACTAAATGGTTGAATCCATTCATTTCCTGGGATTAAATGACTCTTTGTATGATTCAGTTTATAATTTGCCAACATCACATTCTGTGAAGTCAGTGTTTGTTTTCAGTCCAGCTGGCTCACTGGTTTGGCTGGTTCCTCTGATGTAACTCACCGCAACCGCTGACTTTACTGCGCTGCCATATGGCACTATGTGTGTGTGTGTGTCTGCGTGAGTGTGTGATGTAATGAAATTAAACCAATGCCAAATCTATATGTGTATGGACCACCTCATATGACTCATATCACAATTCATAATTATGCTTGTGAGTTGCATCTCCTCAGCTTGACCCTTTAAAACCATTGGTATCATATTTGCGTTGCGAGTCACAAAGCGAAAAACTGCCTGAAATGTTCCTTATTTTCAAAATGTTAAAGGCAAAATTTGTTTTTATATCTAAAATTAACATTGTTGTGTGCAAAGAGTTGGCACAAACGCCCAATGTATCAAATGTGTTACAAAATTTAAACATTTTAAACAATTGGTAAAAGGATCAATAAACATCTCAGTTCCCAACAACTGGAATTTTCTGGCTATCGTTGTTGCTGTGTCAGGGTGAAGGCTACAGGGTGAAGGTGTCGAGAGAAGGTCAGAGAGAAGTGTGTTTGTGTGTGGAGAAATGTGTTAAAGCAGACATGTATCCACCTATTACAGTGTATCGCCGTGGCATTTGGAGTAGAGAGGCACTCTTCCCCTCAGAGGGGAAGGTAAGCTGTGGTGTTTTGTCAAGCAGCAAATTTGTTGCGATCGCAGGGTTAGTGCTGTGTGACTCAGCCCAGAGCCCAGAGCCCAGAGCCCAGAGCCCAGAGCCCAGAGGAGGGAAGTGTGAGGGCCAGCATGCCCATGCAGATTTTATCCTCTGTCTGGATCAGCTGGAAACAAGAAACTATCCTGAAACAAATTCCTCTGCCAGTCGTCTGTGAATACGTCAGCAGCAGCAGCAGCAGCAAAAAGTCAAACTTACATGAATGTAACTCATGGTTTATATATTATATATTTCCTGTTTATCATTGCTTCTCACTGTGACTTTATATTTTTCTTCCCTACAACATCCCACTGAATCATTTCCAATGTGACTGTGCACAATCTGACTGTTGTCCTCCCTGGGAATGATTTACACATGAAAGGGTTCAGCCAAAGCGCACAACTTCTGGGTGCATGTTACAGAAGCCTATAAATATTCTCTGCATTTGCATGATTCGCGAGCACATTAGTAAGAAATCTCATATGAGTATTCACATCACAACTGCGGAAAGTGATGGATTAATTTGCCGCCCTTTTGCGCGTCCAAAAATAGATACTAATCTATTGGAAATCTGGATGGTGTGGCAGTTACTGTATCTTTATGCTGCCTCTGTGCGGAGGCGTACTTCACTTGTACTTTATAAACGTTTCCATTTCTTCCTCACCCGCAGCGCAAATGTCACATTTGTAAATGTGCAAACACTCCTGTCTGCAGTTTGTGTAGGGATATGCTTGCCCGCACGCACACACGTGTGTCTGTTTGCCTACTTGTGTCCCCTTCCCCTCGTATCAAATGTCACGTCTGCCTATTCAAGTGAGGCGCTGACTTCACTTAACAGGGAATAGACACAGACAGTTCCCACTTCCACTTTAACGCAGTTGTCACGGTGTGTCGGGAGACACACACACACACACACACTCAAATGTACCAGCACACGCATGACAGGAGCTACGCACACTACATAGTTTCAGGTCTCCATCAAAATCAATACACAAAACTGGTCGAATGAATCCTTAGAGTTACTTACAATGTGGGAGTACGTCGATGTGTGTGTCAGGGGACATGGTATTGAGTCAAGGAGGCAGGAAGAAACAAAGTAAACTCATTGGATGCCATAATGAATTCCCATTGCCCCCAGCCCACCCCCCTACACTCTGTGTTTCTGTCTCCCTTTACCCTGCAACTGTTGAAATGACCTCGCCTTGTTCGTCTCCCGTCTTAAAGACCCTAAGCTGCCTAATCTCCTCCTCTCCTCACTCTCATCTCCTCTCTTCCCGTCCCAGTCCTCCTCGGCCCTATTTTAACGAACTTCCTCCCATCATCCCTTTCTCCTTGTCTGACCTGCACTTGTCAAATGCAAAGCGCCACAGAAGGCTGAGTCTTGCGTCGAAAGAGGAGAAGTCATCCTCGGAGACTCCTTTTGTGTCTGGACAGGCAGTTCGAGGAGATCATAAGAGGCTCATTTAATAAGGCGTACCATAGGTGTTCCCAAGACAAAGAGTGAAGTATTTCATTATGGATCCTTCTCTTTTTTTTCTTTTTAGAAAATAACAGGCCTGTAATTCATCAATCCATAAGGGCCCCTTTAGTTTCTGTGTGCCGCTGTTAGGACGGACTCTGATCAGATGGTACTCACAAGATTCCTTTGGGGAACATGTTGCTGCGGCGACATCATTTCTATGAGATGGGAAAAGATCACAGGAAGACAGTCTGTGTGACATCAACAGGCTAAAACAGGCTAAACGCAGTTTTCTCAAGTGATTCTTTTAAGAGGACATTTTTGTAGCTGGGAGAGACTGTCAAATGTGTGTAACATCTTTCTAAAAAAAATTAACATTTTAGAAAAATGTTATGCATGTGACTAAATTCTCAGATATTGCTACTGTCAGACCCTGACCCTGCTATCTACATTTTGTAAAAGTAATTCAAAACATTGACATTTAATTATATAACCTCCTGTGTGGGATGATGTTTTCTATGGGTATTTTGAGTCATGGTCACGCCTTCACATTACACTGGTTGACTTTTCTGGCTGGGCAAAGGCTTTTAAGGATTTTGCATTCTCTCGGCGGCAGTGAAGGAGCCTGAGACTATCATTCTCCTCGTGTCCAGGTTTGCCATCCAGAAAGTGCTCATGTTGGCTTCTGGAACTAAAAATAAAAACCAGTGCTTCAAGACTTACTGGGGGAGAGCGAGAGATTTAGTTTCCTGAAGCGGGTTGGGATGTCCTCATGTGGCGCCTCCAGTTTATGTGGTAAGTTGTAAATGGTGGATGGGCCATTTGTGGGTAGTAAATGTACAGTTCCACTCCGCAGTAGGTGTTGTAAATTTGTCATCATCATTATCTTTCTCAACCAACTCTCTCTCTCTCTCTCTCTCATACACTTGTGTCCTTCTTTCTGTCACTTCCAAAAACACGCCCAGAGGGCACAGCTCGCCCATTTAAAGGTCTGAGTACCAATTAGTTTCCCTCGGCTTAAGTGATGTTCTGATGAAGGCACTAACGACCATTCTCCACATGCTGGACCTCTGCTGTTTGTCTCATATTCTGCCATTCGGTGTCTATGGACGGGCAGATGGTCGCTCATGTCGTCATCGACACCACATCACAGGCCAAACGCGCACTTCTGTCTAAGGGCTGCGTTCAAGGCCACTGCCCCGGCAATTCTGACACATACTGCCATGTTGCCCTGGCGACCCGGCTCCAGATGTCTCTCTCTGTTGGACTCCATAGTAACCAGCCATCGTAGTTGGCATCAGACATGGCCAGCACTAATCACTGACAACATGGTAGCTGTGAGGTAGATGGGCTGACAGCGAGGTGGGCTGGAGGGTATATGAACTAATATGCCGTGTCCATAACTGCACACACAATCTGCTGGAGAACATGGGATGTAATTCAGGAATCTGTTTTTACCCATGCAGCCGCTGGTAGCACAGGGCACAGCCAGAGTCAGTAACAGCTGTGGTTATGGGCATCTCTCTTCCTGGCAGCATGATGAATCTGTGCGTTTAGGAGAGCACTCTTCTATCATCTTAAACACTGTGGTGCCATTTTATTTTATTTATTTATTCATAATTTTTATTTTTTGCCACAGCAAGTATGAAGAACTCTCTATCAGAAATGTCTCAAGCCACCGTCCATTAGGTCTGGGACGGCATCGATGACAGTTTGCCAGCCTCAGACCTAATAGCTATGGCTGCATCTCTCGTGGCAGGAACAGAGTTGTCATGAATTAATTAACGCATCAGTAGTCGGATTCAGAAATCGAGCGTCGTCACCACAAGCGGAGACAAATACGGAGAGGAAAACACTGTTGTTGACAATGACTCTTGCCTTTGTAAGTCGTACAGTACGTCGCGTGTTTAAACCCCTCTGTTCCACATGTGTCCTTTAGCGGGCGGCCAGTAAAAACGGAATAAAACTCTTCAGGTGGTGACGATGTTTACTGCGTTTACTGCTGCATGCAACAGGCGCAGTAAAAAGGTGAAAAATGGCGACACCTGTGCCCAGATGGGATGACGCGTGCAGACCAGATTGTTACTGGATTCGTTAATAGGACTTTACCTTTGCTTTGTCCCACGCTGACAACACCGGCCATGATAAATGCGATCCTTTGTCAAACTACTCAACAAAGGCTGTTTTCTCTTCCAGCCCTCTGCAGGGAGGCCCGTGTTCAAGATGAGCTACGGAGCTGCGCGCAGGAGCAGCAGCCCTGTTAGTCTTTTGCTCCAGAACAGTTTATCAGCGGCAGCGATTGCCAAAAGAACCTGAACTTGAACCCTGAAACCATGGGCTGCTATTTTTCACTGAAGTGGATCTCAGTGGGGCTAAAGCTAAAAGAGCATTTGGGCCGCATGGTGCCGAAAAGTGGACCTGGCCAGATGAACCTGACTGACCTGGTGTTGGTGGCTGGAGCGCCTGTCAGGGTCGTCTGACCCCGGCATTTACTTGAGGTGCAATTACTGTCTTGCGTTCAAGGAGCACAGGTTGCACACTGAGTTAAGTACAGGTGTAGTAGCAGTGTAAACGGTTAACGGAGCAGTCAGCAGTAAGCACAAAAACAGTCACATATGCTACGAGGCAGCTTGAGGCCTTTCTGTGCTTCTGACATGGCTGCTTGTTGGGTGGGAGGATAGCGATGTGTTCGCGTGCGCCTTAGTAAGGTTATAATCCATGACTCATACTGCATGTGTGTGTGTGCGCGTGTGTGTGAGTATGTGTCATCAAATAAAGAACAGCTTGTCTAAAAGTAAACTGATCATAAACTAGAGTCTTGTTGGGTGTGTTTGCTTAAAAGCTCATTAGAGGGAACTGGAGTTTCAAGGACGTTTAATCTGACAATTTTTATGTTGTTTGTATTTTATAGCACCTTCATATCTCAACGTTCTCACGTTTCTATAAAAACATGCGACTATGGGCAGAAAAGTACACTTATAATAAGGATAACAATAAAATAACAGGGTGTTTTTGTGCATGTCTTGTTTTACTTGTGTGTTACCACAACATAATCGTGCAATATTTTCTTCTGCCAGCACAGTACGGTATGTGGGCAGTATTAACATCCAATTTATTTCAAAGAGTCAGAAATAAATCGTGATCTTAAGTTGCCGGCAAAAAAAACAAAACACAAAACTTTGTGAACAAAGAGTCACATCCATATCAACAAAAAAAGGAAAGAAAAAAAGAGAGGCGATAAAGAAAGAGTAAAGTGGAATGGGGGAAGGAAATGATCGTGGGAACATAATGGCATTTGCAGCAATGTGTTAGCACTCGAGTTGGCAAATAATGAAAGAGAGCAATGAGATGTAGGGAGACTGACAGACAGAGTCGAATGAATGAGTGCGTGATGAAGTGGATCATCTGCTGTGATGTCTCATCCTCATGACATATGGAAAGAGGACGGGAGGAGACAATGCAGGGTGTAAAACTCCAAATTATTTCACTAACTATCTTGTAGCTGTTGCTGAGACTTATGAGGCCAGTCAAAATGGCACAGCGATAAGTCTGTAGATAAAATCTTACAAGCACATGGTTTTTAATTTTTGTAAATCCTCACCAATAGAGTATTGGTGATAGTAAAAATGTGAATTAGATAGGAATTGCTGCAAAAAGAACCATCAGATGCTCGCAGAAGCTAGTGGGTGTGACTAGACTAGTAATAATGCTGGAGACAAAAAGCAGAGTGAAGGGACAGAGGGATGTGGGTCGTTCGACTCGGGTCCTTAGTAACAATACACAAAGGCACCGAAAGTGCAGAAGGAATAGTCGATGAAATCCATTAACAGAAACAATATAAGAGTATGTCAGTGTCACTCCAGTGTGTATACACTAAGTATATAGTGTATAGCAGTGGGGAACCGTCAGGGCCTTCTACCCCTTAAAAAATACTAAAAAAAAAATCTGGACCAAAAAATATGAGTGTTAAATAAAAAATAATAGTTTTTATTTCTATCTCATTTATTTATTACAATACAAATACAAAATTATCTCATCTATGTCCAATGGTTAAGTTGACTGTCAAGCAATTTCAGCAATGAAAGGGTTACTGTCCTGGAAACATGTTCTCCAATCAGAATCGTCCTCTCAGGGCCCGGTTAGCTGGCTCATTCATTGATTAGGACATCTGTAAGTACAAGCTATGTGTGTGTGTGTGTGTGTGTGTATATGTTGGTTTGGAGAGTGAGGGGCAAATTGACCAATCATGGTTTGATTTTAGGTGAGCGGGACAAAAATAAAAGATCGGAGGCCTTCTGACAGTCCGAATTTACAGTGCAGCCAGTTGGTGGCGGTAACGCTGCTAATACCAGTCTGCTGAGATTACCGACAGAGTAAAAAGGCGGAAGTGGTGAGAGTCTCTGTGAGAGCGTTGACAGACAGCGTTAAATGGCGAAAGACTAGAGCGACGGTCAGTTTGAAAACTGTTGGGGACACAAGAGTTGATCTTCAGATAGATGAGCAGCGCCGTAATCAAACTGCGGCGGAGAATGTTATTGATGACGGTTTGCCACTGGTGTACACATAGTGCATTTCCAGTGGTTGTTACACTTAAAGGGTGAAGCTGAAGTGAGTCAGAAAATGAAGGAATTCCACACAGTGACACAGCACAAACACAAACATGCAGCCAGTGAATTGGCTGCCATTTATTTCAAATGGAGAGATAGGCGTGCACACACAGAGGAAGAGAGAGAGAGAGAGAGAGTGAGAGAGAGACTCATTCACCTTCCAGTCTTCCCTCCACATGATTTTTTTTCTCTTTTATCTGCAATGTCAATAAATTCTATTAAAACCCAGCTCTGGGCGTCTGCGCTGCTGATTCCTCCTCTGCAGAGGCTCCTCTCCTCTCGCTTTCTCACCCGAGTCCATCCAGTGATGGACACTGATAATTAATTGTAAAAGTGAGATTTCGCCCAGCTTGTTAAGTCTGGTGTTTGATGAGCTCACACACCTCCCTGCCCGACCCTGCATCTCAACCTCGCTGCACATTATCTCGATGATCCGGATCATTTTGGCTCATAGGTTTCTTCATCAGTACAATATGTTATGTAAAAATATCATGCAGGAACTGTCTGGATGTTGTTTTCTGTCAGTGACGTGCTGCGGTTTGACTCTCGAATACTAATTCTTGCATATGTGTGTTGGGAACATGTTCTATTTGTAAGAGGAGGGGGAGATCTGTTTGCCTGCATGATCCCACTCACAGAGTCACAGTCCTTTATCCCTCCAGCTGATTTCCATAGTCTCTCTGTAGCTCAGCGAGGGAGGCAGGCACAGGGTGATTTCCCCATTTTCTCGTGCAGATCAGAACCGTAGCACACGTGAAGTGTTCTGTCAGGTGTGCACGCGCGTGTGTACGTGTGTGTTTGTGTGCGCGAGGGTGCTCCATCTGTGTGTGGACACACATCATTCAGCACGCCACCGACTCAAGCAGAACATGGAGAAAATTTTAATCAAGGCTCTCAGCAAGCCTGGTGGGCTGTTAGAGACGAGCGCGCGCACGTGCATGACTCAGTGCCTGTGTGTGTGTGGGTGCAGGTACGTTAGAAATTGCATCAGGGGTATTGTGATGCAACATTTAGACTCCCACCAGTGATAAAAAAGCAAATAGCCCTGCGTTGGCCCACAGCAGAGACTCCTGTGGCTGCTTCACCACTAATACTTACAAGATATATGCATGTTTGGGGACCCCATGACCACCACAGTATATCATCACAAAGTTTTAGTTTTACAACCGCTGCCTTACCTCCCCCTCGTGTGATAGTATCCTCTAATGGATAAGTAAAGGGAGAAATCGACCATTTTTTTCTCTCCCAGTGAGCTTTCAATTCAATTCTCTCAAATAAAAAAAAAGCTCACATTTAACAGAAATAGTGTCAGGGCACACTGGGCTCTTACTTTTGTATTACCGACTCTCAGCGGGTGAAAGAGTTGTTTGGGTCTTGCTTCATCTGGGCTTTTTGCCATGTTTTCATCAGAACACAAAAAGGAAAAAATAGGAATAAGAATTTAAAAAAAAAAAATCTGTATTTTAGTGGCTCATTGGGTTTTGGCTTTTCCAACCCGTGTAGCACTTAGGCAGATGACCAAACCCTCCCGTCATGCGTAAAGGTAAACTGAATGACAGCTTGACCTTTGCACTACATGCAGCTCGCCATGTACAGCCGATCCATTCACTGGAGAGAAATGTAGTATATAAAGTGAACTACCTGTAAAAATATATTATAAAATGTATTCAATTAAAGCCTTTTTAGTGCAAAGGTCTGGAAATACATGTACAACTGTCTTGCTAAAGCGAACCGTGTGAACCACTGGTAATATCACCAGTACAACCATGAAACACAGAGAGCGCCTCCTGGTGTTTTTTCTTTCTCTTCATTTCATTCAGCGCTGATGAAAGCGCTCACGCTGACCCTTGTGCTCAGATGCATGTTTAATTTGGCAAATTTTTGTAAATGTGTATAGAGACTTCATCGAAGAGCGGAGCTGTTGTCACTAACGCCGTGCCAAGGACAGCTCCGCTAGGAGCATTCTTCCTCTTTATCTGATTTATTTTCGCCCTTTTTAATCTGCCTCCCAGGTAAAACAGAGCATGGTGCTTTTCCTCGAGGGCGCCACGCCTTAATGTAAGTGCTCGTCAAGTCTTTTTTTTATGATCTCTAAAGTTCGCACAACTCCAGTGTGTCCGATGAAAATGGAGCGTGTCCTCAGATCCAGTAGGTCGAGACACAAATGCAATGACGCGCATTCAAATGAAGATATTGCCAAGTAAGCAGATTAGATTGGTACAACAAATTCAGCAAAGTCCATTGGTTGGCAGTTATTGGTCAGATTTGAAAAAATGTAACTTCCCGTTTTCATCCAAGCTGCATTTGCAGGTTGATTCCTCAGTGTTGACAGGAATTCTCGATTGTATAAAAGTCAGAAATTAGGTACACATACATAATTAACTAGTTTTTCGTTTTGAATTCATTTTATAAAATGTTGAATATCTTAGTATGCAATGTGACTTAAGTCCACGTGGTTAGCGCCTGTGAATGAGTTAGTGTTGAGTAGGGGGGTTTTCCCACCTCTCCCACTCCCTCGTTATTAACTTGTGTTGGGTTGGTGCTAACCTCCTACCCCCTGCTGTCTGTATTAATTACACTCCTGTGCGGATCAGGCAGGATTTATTAGATAGAGGAAGGCTTAGGGCTGCCGGCGTTTTGCTTATTAACGATGATCATGATAATCGCCTTTTCTACTAGACTGGGATTTCATGTCTGAGGACACGAGACCTGTTCCGGAATAAATTGATTCCTGTCCTTAAGTTTTGGGCTTTGTACATTTCATAGTCCTGCTCTGGTGCAAGTCTGTCCTCGAAATAAAAAAACTACTTCCTGTTGTTCAAAAATATATAAAACATAACAGGAAAGGAAAGAGAAGGATTAGGTAACACATACATCAAGTTTATAGATCGGTGATTATAACTAGAAGCAGACATATTGGAAAAGTGTCTGTGTTGATGGTTGATTGATCGCCTCGCGTTTTCACCAAGGCTTGTTTCCATTTAGTGCTAATACTGATATTACTATTAATTATCATAATATATATTATAATAATTATAACTATAATATGATTCATCTCCCTTATTATAGTTTAATCACAAACTGAGGCACTGACATGAGTGTTAGCTTTGCATGAGGCATGTCCTGGTTCAAGTATTGTTACTGTGTTACTGTGGAACCCTGCTGGGTTTTGACTCCTTCAGTGTCATATCATCATATATGTTTCCAGCATTCCACTACACAGAATACATCATTCATTATGCATTCAAGTCGAATGTTACTTCAGTGTGTATGTATGGAATATTTCCATATTTCTTTTGCCGCTTTGTTCCTTCATCTGGTTTATACACTGCTGACTCCTGATTCTAAATGGACTATAGGTTGTTTTTTGTTGGAGGACTTGTTGTACCTTTGACATGTGACTCCTTCTCTCTCTATTTTTATTCCCTCCGTTTTTCTCTCTCCCATTCACATATTCATTTTTATTCACACCGTCCCCATCCCTCCTTTCCTCCATTGATTTGTTCATTCTCTCAATGTCAAGCCCCCCCCCCATGACTTGTCAGCCCAACATCTCTCAATATCAATCTCCTCTTCTTCCTCAACACCCACCTTCCTTATTCTCCCCTCTCTTCCTGCTTTCTCTCTCTGCACTCCCCCTCCCACTCCTTGTTTCCCTCCTTACCAGAAGTCCTTGCCACTGGGCCAAGCCTATTTACTCTGGAATAAATCTACCTCATCACACATCCACTTCTCTGTTGTTTCTTTTTTTCCCCATCCACCGCAATCCTTTTAGCCACCACCCTCACAAATTAATAAAACACAGCTATAAACTCAACCTCTCTCACTCTCTCTCTCCTTTCTCCACCCTCTCCGTCTTTATCCCTTCTCTCAAAGTCAGATGATGGATGGCTGCTCGGAGTGGGTGCCAGCTGTAATGTAATCACACTACAGCTATGTGTACTTAGTTTAACTCTGGCCCGCACTGGGGTATTTGTCGACAATGGGCTGCTTCAGATGCATAAATGAAAATGAAATGTAATAAACAAAAATAGCAAAATTATGTACTAACTAATCAAGAATGACAGTTATTTGGATGCAACTCAGTAGTTTCCTGCAGAGACAGAAATGTGGTCCAAAGAGAAGTGAACAGGATGCTTATACTGTACTGTACTGATACTGATGTAGATGTTTGTTAAACACAGATAAACATGTGAATCAAATGACTAAAATTGTAATACACTACAATAGAAAACAAAATTCTGTCCATCCAGTCTTTTCACATTCACATGAGTAAATCGTTTTTGCTTATCGAAAAGGGTTCTGCCCAGCAACAGTAATGGTGTGAACCATATGCAGGATACTCTCTCACAATCCCAACTACACATGCTCATGCACGAGAATGAAAACGCACACTTTATGCGCACGGAACTTGAATACACACGGACACACACAGAACAACTACACTTGGCCCAGCACTTCAACTCATTAGTCATGTAGAGCAGAAGCTGTTGACACTTTATGCTCTCGTAATCATGGAATAGGATTGTGTGTGTGTGCGTGTGTGTGCGTGTGTGCGTGCGTGTGTGCGTGTGTAAGCAGTGGAGTAATTACATTTAAGAAACATCCAGAAGTCCTTACCTCATACATTTGCATATGCGAACAGAGAGGGGGAGGGGTTGTGAAAAACACATATGCATTAACAGGTATTATTATTGTTGTTGTTATTATTGTTGTTTCTTGGGGACACACATTGCTTCACTGTTGATCTAACATCAACAAAGATCATGTATCATATGTCAGCTGAACATGCTGATGACTTGGACAAACGAGTCAGCTGCACTTACTGATTGAATCGGATGTTTTGCATGGTTCCACAGGGAGCCAGCCTTGTTAATTCTAAGTAAGTCTGTGCATGTGGTGCAGACATTATGGGGGGCGAGGGCGGCATTGGTATTCAAATGACAGATGAAGAAGTGACACGCAGCAGATGAGCAGAGCAGCGCTGTACTTGCGGCGGAAGAGATGCGGCGACCTTTTCAAACCACTCTGACTCTGATGTCAGTAAATGTTCATTTGTCATAGTTTGCCGAGTCGACTTGTGGATAACATGGGTCAGCATCAGTCTGAGAACTGGTACCGCTGAGTTTCACTTTTGTAATGTCGTACTCTTCTGCTCTCAGAGAACTTGTCATCATATGGTCGCCATGTTGCTATGTTTGGTTTTTATTGGTCCAGGTTTTGAGATCTTGTTCTCTGAAACCTGGTTGCAGTTCAACACAGCGGGGCGAATGAAACTGTATCAGTGTTGCTCACAGCATTTAAAAACAACACACTTTATGATCTATTTTAAATGTTTTTTTTCTTTATGCACTGAGTGAAAACTAGAATTGTCACAAACTGTAATTAACAAATCAAATATAATGTGGCTGAAGTCACCCTTCAACTGTCATCAGTTACACTTTTTCAATGCAATGATAAAGTCAGTAATGCTGTCTGCCACTACCCCCCCACCCTTGTCTGACCCCTTAAATGGAGACTAGGCTAATCCAATTTGTAGACACACACACACACACACACACACACACACACACACACACACACACACACACACAAACACACACACACACACACACACGCACACACACACACACACACACACGCACACACACACGTATTGAATACATTTGATATCCTTTGTTGTGTGTGTTTGCGTGTGACCTTGAGAAAGAGCCTAGATTTTGTTGTGTGATGTTTGTGTGTGTTTGAACGACTTTTTCAACCTCATGGAACGTTGATGTACAGAGTCAGATTAAAGGAGATTATGGGGGCTCAGCCGCCCCCCCACCCCTTACCACCCCTTACCACCACCGCCCCTCCCCTCCCCAACCCAGCTCATTCATCATGGATACATGCTGATGGGATGTCAAGATACCCAGACACTCAACAAACAGGGCAGGTGTGTTACATTAAACAAAGAAGAAGAAGATTAGACTCTAGACTAGACAAAATGTTGACAGCATCTAAACAAAGTCTGTGGGTTGGTACAGAAAATACAGTCATATGAATTTTTCATACGCTTTAGATTTTGACTGTACTGTGCTGACAGTTCAATCCTTAACAGATCTACAATTGTTATAAAGAGACTCCGCCAATGGAAGCGAGCAGTGCCATGACTGGGAATAGATACATGGATAGTAAAAAAAAAACACAGGTGCTGTTTGGTTTAGCTGCAGGTGATCAATTACTCCAACAACAGCATGGATGGCGTAGCACTTGGGGTAAGATACATACAAGCAGCCGCACACATGTTCAATCATCATTCATTTCCTATGTGTGTTTACAAGACTGTCTGTGCGGTGTGTGTGTGTGTCTAGAGAGGGGTGACATTTCCTGTATCACGTAGCACAGCTTGTTTGATCTTCCCTCTTTCATCTTCTCAGTAAAGGAACCTGACATTACAGGGTCTCTCTCTCCCTCTCTCTACTCTCTACTCGCTTCATTTTAAGTCTCGAGTGTGGCTGCCTGTGTGTGTGTGTTAGTGTGCATGTGTGTGCATGGGAGAGCTAAGCAGAGGGATAAATAAGTGTGCCCTTTCCACCTTAAGGTGCAACAGAGTAAAGTGTGTGTCCCCTCCCTCCTCACACAGGCTGCATTAGTAAAGGAAGGGGATTCAGCCGTGTGGTGAACGTGTTGAACTGCAGGTAGTGCAGCCCTTGTGCTGCTGCGTTTCCCTGAGTGTTAAGTAGCTATATTCCTCCATCACTTTCCCCTCCCGTTATCTAACCTCATGAAATTCCATTCAGATATTCAGGCTGACTCGCCTGAAAAAAAAAGAGAAAAGTTTCTAAAAAGCACCGGCCTATGGGTGTAAACATGAGTGAAACAGACATTTAGAAATAGCTCCGTATTATTGCCATAATTGCTCCATGCACTGGGGTATTTGTGTACGTTGGACAAAATAAATACTATATGGCACACGCGCGGCAGAGCTGAGAATTGCAGTTGATTGCTTATGGTGCGCTGAGGAGGAAAGTCTTGTTTTCATGAAATCTGAACGGAAACAACACTGGCCTCTGTCACAGCACTGGACCCTGGTCAGCAAACACCCCCCTCGTCTTAAAGGTACTCGGGCGTGACACGGAGTCGCAGGCAGCTGCAGTGGTGCTGATGTGGAAACGACAGTGATCTTTAAACTCCATCCTGACAGAGATTAAAGGAGACGGTGCCCTACAGGTAAACATGGCACACTTTAGAGGGAGGAGGTGGATATACTGTAGGAGCCATATTGACCAAACCGATAGGTTTCCTTTGACGACGACAATGTGGCTAAGAATGCTTTAATGCACAACACTGCCTTTGGGGCCGTGATGACCTCATATATAGTACACAGATGCAGATGTATACGTGTGAGGTATTCGGCCGCTATGAGCAGTACGCCTCACTTTTGCCTGACGACAAGAAGAGAGAACATAAGAATTGAAAGAGAAAAGAGAATTGTCGGCCTACAGAGCAAGACAGTTTTTGACGCGACTAAACCAGCGGTCAACCTGTGATGGCAGAGACTAACCGGAGTCTGGCCTGGGACTAACCTGAGATTTGATCCGCATGACCAACCCCAGATCTACCAGAGCGATTCACGGAAACAGGAATCGGTGACAACTGGAGAAATAGAAATCATCAGCAACGTCTCGCCGGAGCGACTCACACCAGACATCAGCCGAATCAGGCAAGATCTTGGGTACTACAATAGTAGGGGCTGTACAATAGTAGTGGCATGTGTTGTAACTGAAGAGCCTTAAAAATTGGATCAATAAAATTGAATTGAACGAACCTTGCCGCTACATATTCATTGAAACAGAAGCTTCGGGTTGGTACAAAAGCAGGTATCACAAAAGCCACAACAATCACTATGTGAGTAAAAAGTACAAGTTTGATGAGGATTATCATCGTGAATTTTGAACTATACAAACATCTTCACATCAAAGAGTGGGTAGTGGACAAAGGACGAAAAGGAAAGATCATTGATTTTTTTTTCATGAACTGGTTAATTCTGAAATTTCAGGCTACTTTTTCGTTCTGACCGGTGGAGAGAAAACTAAAAAAGAAAATAAGCCTTCACTGGTCCAATTCAGTTCACTCTGTGCCTGTAGATTTCTAACACAATGCAATCTCAGTCACGAACAAATATTCAAGGCCACTTCATGTCTAACACACAGGACCCAAAATCACTTCATCAGCGCCGCAATGTCACACACCAAAGTTTTCGCCTTCGTCTTTCTCAAATAAATGAACCATAAAAATCACACAAAAGGTCTCTCCGATATAAAAAACACAGCTCTTGTGTAGGCTGAATGCAACATGAGTTGAAGAATAAATGGTTCGACCACCAGTCTGAACTCATTCAGCGTTCCAATTTCAACTGACTCGTCAAAACGGTGTGAATCACGTCTCTGATGCACACAACCACTGGAATTAACTGACAAAAATGGCAGAAAAAAAAAATATCAAATACGGTAACATTTCAATCAGGCACATACACAATTATGGCGTCTTTCAAATTACAGGGGGTCCTCGAGTTACGTCAGAGATCCGTTCCTGAGAATGTGTCGCAACCGAATTTCGACGCAAGTCGGACCATACATTCATTGTGCCATTGTGCATACATTGTGCCACCAGATGTCGCTATAACACCACGCTAAAATAAGAGTTTATTATGGTGAATTGCCTTTTTTGTCCCTCTTGACACACCGTAGGGGGTGAGATCACGAGTGTAATGAGAATTTCCTTTAGATTTCTGATATCAACCGTGTAGACCCTGTGTTGTGAATCAACCTACGGTATCGCCATGATCCCCAACGCATCTGTGTCCATGTGCATCTCCTTACCGGCTACCGCTGGACCCCCCGCCAGCCGGCCGGCCATTTCACATAAGTAAACACAGCTGTGGAGGTGCTATAGAGCCGGCAGGCGCGCTGAGAGACAGAGAGAGCGCTCACCAACTAGTTCGCGTGTGAAGTCTGTACGTATTTACGGGGCAAACCGCTTAAGCTGAAACAAGGAAGTTCACGGGAGATGTGTCGTAACCACGAAAACGACGCAATTCGCGACCGATGTAACTCGAGGACCGCCTGTGTATATAGATTTGATTTGTGCGCACAGGTATATACTGTGCTATTTATATTTCTGCTCACACAGCAAAATAATAAAAAATACACTTATTTAGTGTAAAATTTATATAAAAATATTTTTTCATACCTGCTCAGGTATGAGAACCTGAGCTACATGATAGTTTGGTTGTTTTCAATATGAAAACACGCTCTCAAACCATCAGGGAAGAGCCACTCTCTCCTTTTATCATGCCTGTACATTAGCAAGTATAGGACAGGAAGCAAAATCGCTGCAATCTGGTATTTAGACACTCATTGTTACTTTTATTGTTTATCGACAGCCAAAATGCTGCTTTTCTCTGCATTGCTAAATCCATCTTACACACACACACATACAACCGCCTGTACGAGTATGTACACATGCGCGCGCACACACAGCACCCTCCAGGGAGTGTGTTGGCATTTCGCTGCAGCTCATTCTGTCATGATGACGTTACGGAGCCTCCCAGACACCTCTCAGACAGATTGGCTTCTCATCTTTAAGACAGCTGATAATGAATTTAAAGCACGGCCTTTGGCTTTGGCGTACCTGTGGAAAGCACAATCCCCGACGATGAAAGAGGCAGACAGACACTGAGTGCCTTGGCAAGGCATCATGGCGGAAATGAAAATAACTCGTGCTGGTGCAAGAGCAAATTGGCAGGTAGCATAAAAACAGCCTCTTCCTATTGCTGGGCGCTTCCAAGAAATGAATGAGGTTTGTTTTTCCAGGAGTCTGAAATCGCTAAGAGGTTTGAATACACCTCATCGAACACCACATGTGTGTTTTGACAGTTTCCAATGAGATTCAGTTGTTGGGCCTGGTTTGGTATCAACGTCTTCTATATGCCAGACAATGTCAGCTACACCTCCAAAGACTAGAGACACAGCGTTTAGTTTCTCGAGGCAACAGAATCAATCATTTCATTTGGCCGACGTTAAGGATGGTACATTGAAAAGGCAGGAACACAGTGATGAGAGGATGCAATATAATGCATTCATCAAATATGCTGTGCTGGAGGATGCCTGGCCTGTCTGGGTTTTGCAAGGCTTTGATGGACAACTTAACTACCGGTTCCTAAAAACATGAGCCTTGTGTTAATAAAGAAATCACCAGGATAGTAAATGTTCTCTTATAAAGATTGCGTTGCATTATTTTTCTTTTTTGCTTTCAAGAATACTACTGTAAGCAGGTCAGTGACAAATGCATGTGCGTTTTATGCCAATGTGCCATTTTTCTTTGTGTGGTATGTGTGTGTGTGTGCGGTGACAGTGGGACGAGTGTGTCGCACCTTGACCTACATGTTGAGAGGGAAGACAGGAGCAGTCGGTTTCATTTTGCTTGCCGGGTGTTTGTGGTACAATGACAAACTATCACTCTGCAGGTCACAGGTCCTCTGAATGATGAGCCTTCCATATCTCCTGCAGCAACATGCAGCAGAAACACTGCAGCTACCAGACACCTAACTGCTTCAACTATCTGCTTTGCACTACTGGTAGTAAGTGTAATGTTTTTAGAGGTCCTGAGTTTAAGAGTCTACCAATGTTCTATGCAAAATGCATGGCACGGAATTCCTGGTAAAATCGGAATGAAAACGAGCTCCTTAGTCACTCTTCTTTGTACGCATCTTATTATAGAGAGACTGGTGGGAAATCAGAGATTTTTGGAAAACAGCATCTCAATATATTGGAGTGGACGTAGTCAAAGATTTAAATAAGATTTCTAAAGGATGAAAGGCAGCAAGCGGATAATGAAGTACCCTTTTTGACCAGTGTCCAAAAAACATGCAAGTGAGCAGACACTATACAATAGGCTGATGCTTCATATTCCATAATGCGTCATTTAAGTTTAGTCAATCAAGTCAAGTCAAGTAGTTTTATCCAGGTCATCATCATCATCATCATCATCATCATCAACAACAACATATCAACAAATCAGAATGGGCTGTAGGTTATAAAACTGAAGAATTACATATATTTATATTGTTAGACACACGAGTAATGGGTGTTTATGGGGATGCGATCGTGATGAAAATAATACATGAAAGACACAGCAACCTTCACTCCGGAAGCTTAAGGCTCGATCGTGCGATAAAAGAGTTTGATTAAAACGAGCGGAAAAATAAAGGAGAGGGAGTCCGGACGAGGAAAGTTGGACGAAATGAGGTGAAAACACCGAAAACTGCAGTTAAAAAAAGGTTTCGGGTCAAAGAGGGCTAACAGCGCCCAGGGAATACTCAGGGGGACAGGGGAAAGAGGAGGAGGAAAGGAACAAGGGGAAAAAAAGGATGCATATAGAGCAAGTCCTGCCCGCTTGTGCCGCTCCCCCACCTCCGCCCCCAGAGGATGGTGTGATAGGGTAGAGATGAAAGAGAGACTTTGAAGGAGTGATCTTCCCCTCGCTCCCTGGAAGGAGGAGGAGCGGGATCAGAGCAGAGGCCCCTGACACAGCACGCAATGTCAAGATGCACATGCGGTACTTTCCACATTATGAACTTAGCTTCATTCAGAAGTAGTTTGGGAGGTGCCTTTACTGTCCTGTTTGATTTTGCACTGAGCACGGATTTCTGAAACTGAGCATATGGACATATCTTTTTTTCTCTTTTTTTTTACACTTTCTCACTGATGACAGCAGAAAAATGACTGTCAAAAGTCATCTCGACCGGCTGCTGAAGCAAATCAGGTCTTTTGCTCAATTTCCCTTTTGTCAGAAAGTGTTTGGAGAATAGCCGATGATGCATACAGTATTCTGTATCTTTACTGACCTACCTCTGAGGGATGCCAGGAGGCCGCGGGATAATGAAGGAGGGCATCGTTCTGATTGTGACCTGCAGGAGCAGTCACAGCACAAGGGGACCAGAGCCTGCAAAAACAGTGAGGGAGAGAACAAAGGTGAAAAATAATTAGCCTTGTGCGTTTTTATAAAGGTGCCAGGTTTCTTGCAGCTTTGGGACAAGACACTGATAAGTTAACGGAGCGCGATGTCAGACAAATGACTGCAGCTTCACCCCAAAGACGTTATTTAGCTTAAAGAAGGACTGGAGATAGAACAGTGTGTTCATCTGCCATCGCTGACGGCTCTCCCTCAAAATCTCAAATCTTCCACATACAGTACAAAGATAAGGTTCATCCAAGCTTTGTAACTTTCTCCTTCAGTCATCAGCACATTGGATTTCACATGGTCAATCCCTATTTGATATTGACAAAACAGGAATTAAACCCCGTTTTCTGATCGCTTCTCAGTTCAATTTAATTTGTAACTCAGTTGTTGTTCAGTTGATCCAAAAAACTGATCTGATTCATCTTTAACTCATCCTTTTTTTTGCTTGGATCTATTTTCGTCCCCGTCATTTTTGCGTGTCAGAATTACGTTCAAACTAGGTTCTATTTTCATGACATTCACTGATGTAAAATTAGCGTCACATAATCATGGTGGCACTCGAGCTCTCTGACTTGCTCTCAGCAGTGATGATGTGCTGAGCTGTAAAAGTGTGAGCTAAGCCACGTTCTTTAATTTCTCTGACATGTCACAGGGAGAAGAAGGAGGAAACTAAAACGTGTGCAATCACCCAGGACAGCTGACAAACAAGGGGCTGATGGGAAAAGGTTAAAAAAGGAGGGGAAGAAAATCAAGAATGTGTAATTAAATCTGAATGTAGTTAAATTAGATCTCTCATGTTAAATGGGATTGATTTTGCCTCCATTCCTGTAGCAGGAGGGTAGCTGGCCCATTGATCACAGTAAATGTCTTCAGTGTTGAAGTTGAGGCTTTGTTAGGAGGTTTCAACCACTCTGTCGTGTCCTTCAGCAAACACCTCCCAGGGCTGTGGCCAGCGGCTGACCATGACCTCTGATCTCTGGGCTATTGTTACAACTATATCCCTGTTCCATGTGTAGTATCACAAAGAAAAAAAAAAATTCCATGTTTCCTCATAAATTTGTGAATTTGTCACCTATGCTGATGCTAATTGCGAAGTGGCAATGTGGAATTAAGACTAGAAGAATATCAAAGCGTACCAAAGCATCATCTCTGAAGATATAAAAGATATAATGTGACTTTTGATGAATAAATAGTGTAAGCTATTAAAATTCAGACATGACTTTGATGTATGGCTCAGATCATTTCAAACACTGGGACTTGGCTTGTTTGCTGTCTTACCAGGGATTCTATGTGGCAGGTGATCTCACTTTCATATCTGTCCGATCAGTCAGCACATGAGACATATTTGCTGGAAAGGCCTGGAAATAGAGGAGGCAGCTGGCCTGAGCCAAAAGAGGAGGAATACGCATTAGACTGTAATATCCAACTGCCTCACAGCACCAACGTGTCTACTTCAGTAATTATTGTTTAATGCCGCTATTCCCATCAACAAAGACACAATTGCAAACGTCTGTCTTCCTGAGAAACTGTGGTAAAGTCTTTGAATCACAATCAAGTGGTCATTTTGACCTATTTACATATACACACAGACACACAGACAATGCAGGCAGAGAGAGAGAGAGAGAGAGAGAGAGAGAGAGAGAGAGAGAGAGAGAGAGAGAGAGAGAGATTGTAAATGTGTATAAGGTCAACACCTTTTTTGCATTTAGCTGATTTATGAAGGCTGCACACATAATTCACTGATGAAGGTTTGAGGTGCCTTTTCATGATGAGAGTCAACATGCACAGCAGGGAGCTGACTTCCTTTTATCATTTTGCAGAAACACACACACACACACACACACACACACACACACCTACACACCACGGCAATCTTGTGGTAAAGATCAATGGGGTTTCAGTAACAGGGGGTCGATAAGTCTACAGATAATCACAGCTGAGGTGGTTATGTATGGGTGTGCAGAGTGGATTGAGATTAAAGCGGACTATGGATGATTGCATCTTGGGAAAAAGATGTTTTGCACCAACTGGCATGTAACATGTCACTGTGTGTCAGAGTGTTTATTCGTGTTGAGCCGACCGGGCTTCAGTTACCACTGGGTCTCAGGAGGAGATGGGAAGGATGAATGCAGGGGAGTCGAAAGGCTCTACATTAAAAAAAGAAAAAAAAACGTACTTTCTACAGTTCTCTCTTATCACCTCTGAAGTATTGCTTACGTTGCTGCGAGGATATACGTTTCTCATCCAATGTAAATTGAAGACAAGAAGATGCACACTAGCAATGACATTTCCTATTAATACTGTACATGACTAAAGAAATATCTGTGGGCAACAACAGGGAGTAGCAGACTCCTCATACCCAGAACTAGCATTTAATTATGATTATAATAATAAAAAAAAAGACTCCCAGAGAGATACACAAAACAAACCAGGCATTAAACACAGTATCATTCATCATCAACTCTGGGATCACAGTTCCGTAAACAATACACAACATAATAGAGGCATATTTTAGCAAGCAACCTTGAGTTTGTGGGGTCATTTTAAAATGTGTGCATCAATTTGTGCAGTGTTTGAAGGCAGTCAGCTGACCTTTAGTGGAGCTCATTAACAGACAAATGCTCCATCAGTATAAACCAAAAATCAATTACATTTAGGCGTACAAACAGTAATGGGATCTTTCATATACATCTCTTCATATATCACTTTCATCCTAAGAAGCATTACTAATCCTGAATTAAAGGTAATCACAACACAGGCTGTGTTCACCCTATGGTGAAACAAGCTTTTAAACTTTGAAACCAATGGGAGACTCGTCTCTTCAAAGAACACATACTACCTGTCCTACTCTATTGTATTGCTTTGGTGTTGTACTATTGCAGTTGTACCTCACTGTGGATAAAAGCATCTGCCAAATGAAATGATGTCAACAAGCACATATAAATATATATAGCAACACTCCCTGGTAATTTTATAGTATTATTATTTTTGGGTAACATAGTACTTTGGCAGAACTCTGGTTTGCATTGGATGAATGAGTGTGTGTGTGTGTGAATGGTAGGCTCTAGCTGTTAGCCCTGTGATTGGCTGGTGACCTGCCCAGAGTGGACCCTGCCTCTCAGCCAAAGTCAGCAGGGACTGGCTCCAGGCCTCCCCCCCCCACCCCCCCCCAAGGATGTTAAGTGGTGGATAATGGATGGATGGATAACAAGTCTGAGTACAGACATAATGCAATTTATCCATTTATACTTGTGTGAGTTTTATGAGTTGCTGTGTGTATTTTCTGTGTGTGTATGTACAGTATGTGTACGTGACAGTATGCGCACACTGCAGTGCTGCAGTCCAGCTGATAGCTGAACACACTGGGTAGTCCTTCTTGTGAATTTACTGAATACATCCAAAGAGAGGGAGTGTGTGTGTGTGTGTGTGTGTGTGTGTCTGTGTGTGTGTTTGTGTGTAAGAGAGAGAAAAAGAGCTCTGATTTATTCAGTGGCACTGCAGGAGGCAGAGTGTGAAAGTCGATTACTTTGACGTTCATTTGCTTATGCAACAGCTCCATACTCTGATCTTCATCATCCTTCAAACTTTGTTGAATAGGGAGAGCATAAGCCTAAAGAGTGGGGGACTGTGTGTGTTTTGTTGTGTGAATGGTATTAAGCGCATCATTTTGTGTACACTCCAATATGTGTGCTTGACTGTGAGCTTGTATAGACTGTATGTGTATGTGTTTGCTCTGATTAACAACACTTTTCGCATTATTCTGGATACGGCACTATGCTTACAAGCTTCGCTTACTGGAGTTCAATTACTGTGTTCCTCTGGCTTGCCTTTTATGACTGAATAGGTAGTAGTAGAGTAAGTAGTAGCCACACACACACACACACACACAGAGACAGCACAACGCCTCTGAACCATGGAGGCTTAGATTGAGGTCATCAAATCAACAGTGAATCCCTCTAAAACAGCTAAAGTAAAAGAGTCTAACTTGTTTTCACCCACTGTCATACTGCTACAAGGATTTCACTGTAAGTGCACTTTGAATGAGTGACCTGATAATGAGCAGCGCCGGGAGCACAAATGGGGACAAACACTACAGTTTGCTCTGAGCTGAGTGACATTCAGATAAAGTTGTCTGAATGTTAAGAGTCTAAACATCCTGCTGTTGAAAACACGGTACATTTGTCTGGTAAAGTACCTGTGTGATAGAAGGCTTCAAGGATTTACTCATTGTGACATTTACTGAAATTTCCATGGTTTGACCAGATATCCAGCAATCGACTGAATGGTCTGATTAGCTGCATTTATACTTCATCCTTTTCCTCAAACACAATTCAGTTCAATTTGACTGGCTGGTTGAAAATCCAAACTGTTACTGTAATTCAAATAGTAACATTTAAAGTCCACCTTCATATAGTACTATTTATTATTCACCTGTTTTTTAATTTCATCTATATATTCCTGATCCTCCACCAGTTCATTATGTGCTGCCAGTTCTTATCAAGTGGTGGTGGGGAGCAGGAGTCAGTCCCACCTGACTTCTGCAGGGCACTGCAAATGTCGCTGGGTAAAAACAGTAGCTGTATGTGCAGTGCATATTGCATCCCAGCTGGAGAATATAAAGGACTTAGTGAAGGAAGAACACTCCAGTGAGTATTAGGGCTATGTCAAATATACTGTTTGGATCATCCTATTTGTTTAAGCTATGCTTCCTAGATCAAAGTTCCTGGAAGATTACATTTTTTTTTCAAGGAAACTGAAAATTGGTTGGAGGTGGAATCCAAGTAATCCCATTTCCCGGGATTAACACTGGTGCAGGAAAGAAAAGGAGAAGCTAAGGAAGGAGTTGAGTGTATGAAGAAAAAAACATACTGTACTCCCCCTACTAGACTGGATCCTAATGGTCATGTGAATGGTCATTTTTACTTGTGTATATATTTATTTTTACTTGTGAATATATATATATATATATGGCATGCCGTTCAGGAAATAAAACCTTGAATATATGGAATGAAACTCTGAACATATGGAATGAAACTCCGAATATATTGAATGAAACCTTGAATATATGGAATGAAACTCTGAATATATGGAATGAAACCTTGAATATATGGAATGAAACTCTGAATATATGGAATGAAACTCTGAATATATTGAATGAAACCTTGAAAAAATGGAATGAAACTCTGAATATATTGAATGAAACCTTGAATATATGGAATGAAACTCTGAATATATGGAATGAAACCTTGAATATATGGAATGAAACTCTGAATATATGGAATGAAACTTTGAATATATGGAATGAAACTCGGAAACGCGGAAGGGCCTGCGTCCATCTTGTCTAACAGACAGTCTAACATGTAAAAGCGATTAAGTAATGAGGAACGTGATAAATACACTGGCGAATGCGTGCCGATACCCCTGCCCAACACCCTGGCCGTTCTTCTCACAAAGAAGTTTGTTCAATCTGTAGCCGTGCCAGACCTACAACACCAAGTCCGGCAGCTGCTTTTTGGGCCAACCTGAGCAAATAAAAAAAGCAGAACTACTGACGGAACACTCTGTTGTGTGTAGAGGTGTGTGTGTGTGTGTAGGTCTGTGTGGTTAGCTTGATATAGATTTCAGTTGATTTATTGAAGGTAAAACACAGTGAGTGGCCGTGCGTAATGGCACTGCGCTCTGACGCGACACTTCTCCGGCACTGGAGAAGCTGCTGCGGCTACAGGGACTCAGTGAACTGAAAGAGAAGCTCTTCATATATTGTTTAGATACAGGAAGAATCCCCCACATTTCTAGACCAATGCAGGCTGAATATTTAGTTTAGTATTGAATGTATCTGATGGTCGGCGACACAGCTTTGGGGACGTTACCAGCACAGCGGACAAATGCATAATGAGCTCATGCCTTACGGAGATAATTACTATGGGATTTAAGAAATGTATTACTGCTGTCGTAATCACGGTAACACAGTTTAACGGCATATATCAGTCCGCTGTGTGAGCTTCTCTTTCAGTTCACTGAGTCCCTGTAGCCGCAGCATCTTCTCCAGTGCCGGAGAAGTGTCGCGTCAGAGCACAGTGCCATTACGCACGGCCACTCACTGTGTTTTACCTTCAATAAATCAACTGAAATCTATATCAAGCTAACCACACAGACCTACACACACACACCTCTACACACAACAGAGTGTTCCGTCAGTAGTTCTGCTTTTTGATTTGCTCAGGTTGGCCCAAAAAGCAGCTGCCGGACTTGGTGTTGTAGGTCTGCCACGGCTACAAATTGAACAAACTTCTCCGTGAGAAGAACGGCCAGGGTATTGGGCAGGGGTATCAGCACGCAGTCGCCAGTGTATTTATCACGTTCCTCATTACTTAATCG
>JAFBJQ010000173.1:704689-732451 GCA_016785345.1 Trinectes maculatus
TCGTCGGCTTTAGATATCCTGGTACGTGTAAACGAAATTAACACCATCTTTTAAGAAAGGAGCCTTAAAGTAGCCTAGCTATTGTTACTTCATACTGAGAAATGCATTTTTTGAAAGGTAGACTAAAAAAAGAGAACAACTTACTCATCCGGAGCTTTGGATGCCAAAACTCCCGATAGTGCACTTGACGTGTTTATTTTCTTTATTTTCCCGACAATACTCCCAGACTTTAGAAATTCGCGGTCTCACGCTAACATCACTATGCGCCTCTGCTTCAGCCATCTTTGCTACTGCATCGACTTTGCTATTGAACTTCTTCAGTGTTTAGTTCAATATGGGCGCAGGTGGTGCAGGCTATTGCCCCTTACGTTTCCGGTGGTGCATTGCAACTTTATTTGCATGTATTCTAATGAATTGAATGGCGTTCATCGTGTTGCTTAAAATAATATACGACCACAAAATTTCTGGTCGACCACATTTAATAGTCGACGTCGTCGACGAATCGTTGTAGCCCTAATATATATATATATATATACACACACACACACACACACACACACACATACACATTTAAACTGTTATTGATAACAACAACTACAATACTTTTAAGCACTAATAATAATAGCCATCATCATCATCATGACCGTCACACGGGTGTTGTCATAGGGAGGAACCATGTGAGGTAAACAGACTGTCAGTCAGACTGTAGTCCAGCCTGACCTCAGCTGTCAGTAATTGTCAAACTGCAGGAAATACTGGGGGAACAAAACGGTCACTGTGCACAAACACCGGGACGAACAGCAGACACGATACTTCCGCAGTGTTTTTTAGCTGCTGTCCCTGACAGTTACCTCCACACAAGCGACGTCGGACGTCGGAAGTTTGTTAACAAAGCTCGGAGTAAACTACGCCAGGGATGTGAACGTCTGCACCGGACACGACTCTGAGTCTGCACTCACCTGTCTCCAGGTATGATGATTCACTGTCTGTCTCTGCTGTCTCATCCTAACACCGTGTTGTTGTTGACTCGCACCAAGCAGCGAGTTCACCGCTGAGTGAACTGTGCTAATCGGTTATGCTAACGCCCTGTGTGTGTGTGTGTGTGTAGACACAAAGCGCTAGTTAGCACGTTATTTTTTTTTTATGTATTAAATCAGATAAAATTACCAAAAGCGAGTTTTATATATATATATGATAGAGTTGATAGAGTGTGAGAGTGTGTTACACTTTGTGGGTGTGGATGGTCTCGGCTGTTTGTAATCAATTGTGGGTGACAGCTGAAGCAGGTGCAGAGAAATTGTTAATATTACACAAGCTATTGCTTGTGTATAGCTGTGTGTGTGTGTATGTGTGTGTAATCATGTTTTCTGATGATGTCAATTTGCTTTGTTGCTTTGGAAGCATAATTTTCTGCAAAGTTAAATGGGTACACATTTCTATTATTAATAATTATTTTTTCACTGATACTTCATGTATATTAGGAGCATGTGGACGCTGTTTATCGGCATATTTTGAGGGGGAAATAAGAAATTGCGTATGTCCATGAATGTCCATAAAGCTGAAATTAATTAAGCAATACATTGCACAACTCTCAGCAGCTACGTCCACACATTAATATATCAAGTATCTCCTAAAGTTAACACTGTGATACAACAGAAAAAAATAACAAATAACTAGAGCCGGTTGAATGTTTCAATCAGAGGAATTAAACATAAAAAATGATAACTATATGCACCATTACCCCTAAAGGGAAACTCTTAGATGGATGTTAAAAGGAAGTTATTAGTCACTGACAGCGAGTATGTTAGGGATAGAGCAACCACGAGGGATGAGTGATCCATCAACAGTGCAGAGTGTTGAATGAAGAACAATCTGGAGAAGAAAGGATGTGTTGGTGAAGGAGTGGGGATGAAAGGGCAGAAGGAGAGCTGAACGGATCAAAGTGGGAAGGAGGGCACAGGAGAAGAGGAGGACGAAGGAGCAGGAAGACAGGAGGGGGAGAAGAAAGATAGAGGAGAGGGAGTAGCTAAGAAAAGAGTGACTGTGATTCATGTCGGCCGAGCTGCTCTGCATCATCCTGTATTCACCAGCCCATAATCTACCACTGCCTCAGACAAGTGTGTGTTTGTGAGTGTGTGTCAACACTTTATATTGCGGCTGCTCTCTGAGGAAATGGTGCCAAGGTTTGGATAAGGATACAGATAAAGACAGGGGAGATGAGGCTGTAAATCACACACACGCACCCCCGACACAAACCGACCACCGCGTGCAGTTTCGACCTTGACTTCTACCACGTCACCTCTCGCAAACGCGTTGTGTATTATTCTCCCTCTCCTTCCACCGGCGAAAACCGATGCTTATCTCCTTTACAGAAGATAATGGAGAGCACACAAGAGCGGGAGCGGGAGAGGAGAAGTCGGATGCAAGAGAGAGAAATGAGGAGAATGAAGAGAGAGGAATGCGAGAGGTTGCAGCTAGAGAGCAAGAGAGAAGGTGAGATCGAAGAGGGAAACCTAGAGAGGCCTGAATAATAGATAATATGCCCATATCATAGATAGAGAGACCGGCAGAACTGATGTGCTGCTGCTGAGTGTGTTGAACATTTGTGAATTTGCTATAGGAAAGGCACGGCAGTGTTCTTTGTTGATCCTCACTATTTGTTGTTGCACCAACCAAAATATGCCCAAAGCTGTGACTGTGAAAAGCAACAGCAAGCATCAGATGATTGGTTGAACTCAACCAGATACTCCTGGGTTAGTCATTTGCTGGTGGATGAGATTGGTCTGTTTTCGATCGAGTGGATCGAAAACAGACCAAACAGGGAACATACATCATAAACTTCATGTGGAGTCGAGTTTGAATGATGTCTCGGCAGGGTAAAGGACAGACAGTGTCGAGTTGATGTGTCTGATGATGTAAGATCTTGTGTCTTGGGAGCATTCCCCTATATTAGACAAGGCCACCTTAGGTCAGTCTGTGCTGCTTTGTGTGAACCTATTTTTTTCCAACCTGTCCCATTTGAAAACCACATTCATAACTGTAAATGTAAGATATATAACTTTATCATTTACCACTGGTATAGTGTAACCAGTCCTAGAGTGGAGGAATGCAGTTTGACTTGTGGAAAGACTTATAGTGTAACTAATAGTCATGCACACATGTCCTTCCTGTGTCCCCACTGTGCTCATCCCATGAACACCCCCCCCCTCCCCCCCCACACTTCTGCTCTATTTATCATTGCTGCAGATATCAGGCTGGGAGATAGCACATTAGTGTGAAGGGACTGTGTGTTTGAGTCAGACATATGATCAGCATGTACTGCTGTGTAAATCCACTGCAGATTTTTGCAGTGTTGTAGAAATTTTTTCAGATTTTGAGTTCAGTTTCTTTGTATCGCTTCTTCTCCAGTATACAGTGTTTCAGTGAGTTGCCATAGCCACTGCTCACTTCACTCGGTATTATGCTATCTGCAGTGTGAGCCTTTAGACAATCACCCAATTATGCAAAATATCCCAAATTACTAACTACACTGAGTATAATATGGCTCTCAAATATATTTGACTGCCGTATCGCCTGCCGCTGAAAAATGGTCCTTGTTGTTTATTTATTCGCCATTAAAGGATTCGTAGTCTTTCAAGGCGAAAAATTGAGTATAATGACTGAATAAGCTGGTGTGTGTGCTCAGAAATACCTAGATGAGTAAAAAGTGCGCACCTCCACAATTTAATAAATCCTTTCCAGGCCCATAATGCATCCCTCCACCAAGTTTGATGCCAGTTACTTCTGTAATTGTACATGTATAATAATTACATGTACGGTAATCCTTTTGGTAAAAAAGAAGTAAGCAAAGCAAACAACGGAAAAGGTAACCGTTCTTCCTATTGAGTTAAGTGTGTGTGTGAGTATTTGACTGAGTGAGAGTGTGTGTGAGAGAGAGACGGCGGTTGCTAATGGTCTAATGGCTATAGATAAATATGTAGGGGCCATGAAAATCAATAGTTGTCATATGATGGCTTTGGATGTGGGCTCTAAAAGCACCCAAATGTGTTTTTCTCTCCCTAGTCCATCTCTTGTTTCTCTCACCCTCTTCCCGTTTATCACACACACACACAAACACACACACACACACACACACACACACACACACACACACACATATATATATATATATATACACACATATATATATAGTGAGAGAGAGAGAGAACAATGTCCTGGGATGGTGCAGCTAGTAATGACCTAATACTTGACACTTGCAGTTAAGTGTTGACCTATTGGCCCCTGATCGTCCTGGTCTAGCTGGTTCTTAATTACTTTATCTTTCATCCTAGTCTCTCTCCCTCAACTCTAACCTCCATTCTTCTCTCTCATTCTCCTTGTTAAATTCACACTGCAGCATTTCTCTTTTCACTCAGCCTCCCACAAAGCCAGGTGTCTTAAAGCTGTGTGCTAACATGCATGCAATTACACTATTGCAGCCATACACACCTTTCAGCCTGCTTTTAGTCATGTGAAAATACACTCTTCCATCTACGTATATGCTTTCAGTGAATTATAATTTGCTCACATAAAGATTGCTCCAGTAGATGTTCACATAGTTACAAGTAGCTTGCCTGGCTTCTGAACCAGATAGATCACTGTTTTCTCTGCGTGTCAACATTATTTTGACTACTTCCATGTTGATGAGAGTTGATTATTGGCTGGTGAATGTGTTTGTCAGATGTTCTCATCTGACAAACACATTAAGTAAGGGAAATGAGCTGGTCAAGTAGAGAACAATGTCTTCAGAGAGTGCTCCATATAACTACAAAGATGCGACTGTGCAGAACACTGCATTAAATTATTATTTTTGACTTATTATGAAACTTTGGCAGAACACGAATGTTGTGGCCAAGCACAGATTAGCCAGCACAGTTGGTAACCCCTTATTAATATGTTAATTACAACACAAGAGAACGTTAACTGTCCTAAAATGTTATGCAGCCTTCCTCTTGTACTCGCACTACAGCATTTAGATAGAACAATGTACAATTTATAAAACAGTTGGCTAAACAGACAATACCCATCAGTGATTTATCCATAATGAGAGTGAGCTGGCAACATGGGCAGTTGTGAGAGCCATAGATCCTGCTTGTTGCTTCGCCTCAATTGCTTTATGCTGCAGTTTCCTTAGCACATAATGCAATTGGGACACAGTGGGTTAGGGGTGGTGGGGTTGGGCTGGAGCAGAGTAAAAAGCAGATAATAGTCTCACCTGAGGTCTCCTGTAGCAAACAGTCTCGACATTAACAGTGATTTTAACATGGGGTAATATCAGCTCTGCCTGTTTTATGTGTGTGTGTGTGTGTGTGTGTGTTTGGTACAATATTAGATTTGATAGTGCCATCTAATGCTCGTAAAAGTAGGGAGTTTTTATCTCTACACCTTGTTGGAATGTGCTCACTTGTCTCAATCGTTCTACCACTCTACTTCTCGTTTCCTGTCTCCTCTGTCTCTAATCCATTCCTCTTTCTTCATAGGCCTCTTCTTTCTTCGATTCAGATGAAACAAAGGAGGAAACGGGAATTAGCACTGACACACTGACTAGATAAAAACTTGTTGTTTTTTCCTCATAAGATTTAATACTCTTATCGTATGCATTGTATTGCATGTTGGATACTGTTTATAGTGCTTTAGCATATATTGACTTTAACAGTTAATAAATTAATATCAATATGATGTTATTTGGGATCTAAGTGACATTAATAGACCATAAGCAGGAGCTGTGGAAATGACTAGCCTCAGTATGTGGTAGAAAGAAGTTTTTTTCAGCTTGCCTCTTGTCCTCACTCTCAACAGCCTTTACAATCATTGACATCATTGGGTTGGGCTGATGAATAATTATAAAGAATATCTTATTATGTTGACACCGAAGAGTCTATAATGTTATCTCCTTCAGAGCATGAAAAGTAGATGAAAGTGGTAATGTCTAGTAGTTTAAAAAGCAAGGTTAGTCAGGGAAATATAATGCAAGTAAAAAGATGAGGACTTGAAGTGGATTATCTGACTTCTGTGAAGACCTGTTCAAGCTTATTGTATCAAAGATTGAGTCTGGTATATAGAAAACATCTGATGTTCCAAAATCACTATCTACATTAGAGGCAGACAGCAAACATGTATCTGCTGAGTAAATATTAGGCTGCTTGGACAGGCATGCAGTTGTTGTCATGGTAACTGACCCATATGGGATGCTGGAAACTAGTTGCCATATTTAGAGAGGGAGCTGTTTCCAAGCCATTTTTGCCTGCTGTAGTGACTGCCTAAGAAATCGATGGTACCACAGAGTTACTAGTGTGTTTGAATAAACGCCTCATTGCACATTATGTTGGGTTTGTGCAGTCAGCTTAGTATTATGTTGCTACAACACAAGAGGCCATGTGTGTTTTTATGTATTTGATGTCACTTCCCAGGCATTGTGCTAAAGGAGAATTATACATATAGTATATCTCTGCTGATTCTCTTTCTTTCCTCTCTCCTGTTTAGACAGAAAGTGGGCCAGGGCTACAGGGGCAGAAGAGATGGACTGTCAAGTCTTTTTTTTTTTTTACCTGAAGTCGTTTCTCTTTATTAGCATGGTTTTTAAAATGAGCACTAATGACAAAGCATGTAAGTACTGATTAAATAAAGCAATACAGTTATATAGCTGGTATGCCTATCAAACCATGGAGCCATTTTTTTCTTGTACCATTTAAAACACAACACAAACTATTGTGTAAATAGAGTAAGACAGAGAGCAGCAAAGACTTTTGGGCTTCCAGAGAGAAGGCAATGGGAGAGAGGAACAGTGGTATTGTTAAAGCTGGAAACCAATTACTGTCTCGACTAACAGTGGATTCCCCTTTGGGACCACTGGAACACCAGCACGAGAAGCTGTGTGTGCGCCATTGTCCGTGTGTTTGTGTTAGTCTTAGTCAGAATCTGTGTCTGGACATGGAAGCTCAGGCAATTATAAAGTAAATGTTCCCACTTGGCTGTTGTTTAAGATTGAGTCAGGGAAGAGAGGGAGAGATGAAGTGTATTAAAGGAAAAAGCTGACAGTCTCTGTTGTTCTTGTTGCCAGAAAGTTCAATGAACAGATAAAATTAACAACAGTCTGATTTTACTAAAAAGTATTGCCTTTTTAGTCGTAGGCTCATACAGTTTAGTTATTGTTATTATTATTATTACATTATCCCATTATACAGTTGCTGTCTAATCCATCCTATTGGAATTTGTTTGTATGACAAAAAAATAAGGTGTTTCGATGGACACTTGCCATGGGATCACTTGTAAAACATGAGAGCCCATTTTGCTGTAGATAAGAAAAGCATTTCAAATATATGGATGTAGAGTTTAACAGACAACAGGCAGAAATCAAATTATGCAAGTAATGCAAATTATGTTGGATGACCTTTGTTAAAAGTGTCCTAATTCTTCAATATCTCTGTTCCTACAACAGTGTTTGACTCCTATAAAACTTTTACATTGGACCTTTAATAAATGCAAATGCATTGTGATATATGCCGTTGAAGTCCATGCTTCAAATTAGATTTTTGGCTTTTTCACCACACCCTGAATTCTTTAACATTTTTAATATAATTGATTGTATTATATATGAATATATTTATAACTATTCTAAAACGCCGAGGCTTTGTAAAGCTGTAGGTTGTTTTCCTGGCATATATGAAATAGATGAGAAGCAATGACAGCAACACCTAAAGTGTACTTTGGCAGTTAAACTTGATTTAGTGTGGTATGAGGAGAGGGTGTTAACAGCAGTTTTTACTGTTATATTGACAATCTGGAGCTGTGAATAGAGGACACAGTGTGGTGGCCACAGTCAGCCATATTGACTATATAAAACCTGTTTATGAGCCTGTAAACTTACTTGAAAATAATAGTAGGCGATGATGGAGAAGATTTCTGTCTGCATGTGAATGTAGAGTAGGGTCCGTGTGAGTATGGTCCAACAGAAGTTGGCTTTATGTGTTTGTGAATTTGGGCAGTTAGACGCAGTTGTGTGTGTCGAATATTATGTCTTTGTTTATATGTGTGTTGCTGTTGGATACTTTGAAATAAAGAGCAACCAAATATCTGCCTATCCAAACTTGGAAGACATTGAAAGAGTGATACAAGGATGAAGGAATGGACGTGGTGTAGCAGCAGGGTAGTCAAAACAGGCCTGGGGCCCCAAGCTGAAAGGGGAGCCCTTAAGAATGGCTGATTTTTAGTCTACAGCAACAACAATTTTGAGGACTCTCATGAATTCAGTGATGGGCTATGTACAGGAGACTGCACTGACACCATGGTTAGAGACTCCTTAACGAGGCCCCATTCCATTAGCATGCTGCCCAAAGCTTTGCAATTTCAGCTCAACTCTATATGAACCAGGGTCATTTGGTCTGATGTAGGGCCCTCAAGGTCCCTTTTGCCTGGGGCCTCCAAAGTCCCTTGAAACCCCCCAATTGGAAGCACAATAGCTGTGCCAAGAGAAAATATTGTACAATGGCATGTACTTGTGATGCACAACTATAGCTTGGCTTTGAGCGTCACTGTACTTCAATAATGCAACACCTAAAAGGGTATAGATTGGAAACTGTCTGACTCTATGCAGCACACTTATTATTTATTCCTTTAAAAAACATTAGATGTCTAAAAGCTGTATCGTCCCCTTAATCTATAAAGAACCAAGGAGCTTGACAAAAAAGCTTATTAAAACGTAAGCATTGTTATAAACATCCGTCTCAAAGCTAAGTGTTTTCTGAAATCCTTAAAACTAAAACCCTTCTTCCATGGCCTTTGAAGCTGAAACAAATTGAAACTATATGAGCACTTAATCCATGTTTAATGTAAATGTTGCCTTTTTCTTTCAAGATGGTATATGGCTGGCAGAGAAGCACACACAAGTGCAGTCTTATTGATTTTTTTAAACATTGATGAGCACTAGGGGAAATGCAATGGATTACAATAAAAGCTAACAGTTTAAGCCCACGAATAGTTTAGATTTTGTGTTTTATCAGCTTTAGAGGCTGAGATATTAAGGTTTAATGAGTATGTGTACAAAGTCAGTGAAAGGTATACAGAAATGCAATTTAACATTCATATTTATGTTTGGTTAATCACCTAAATCTAACACGATGGCAATTACATTACGATCTTTTGGCGAACCAGATCCTCTGAAGCCACATATGCACTGGCAGTGTGTATCCTGGCTGTGGGGTTTGCATGTTTATTTGAAGGGAAAGTGTTAATCAGGCCATGCATATGTATTTGGGTTTCAGAATGCTGCTCCAAATGTTGCAGATGCTCTGCCAAGATATTGTGGAGGGTTTCCCAATGTTGTGTCATGCAGATGCCAATGTTTCGAAACATGTCAGCATATAGCCAGTGGGAGATACATTTTAAACAGGCACATGAGTGGGTTAATAGACTTATAGGTTGACTGGGAAGAGCCTGAGAGAGAGGGGGAAATAGACACAAGCATATACACATTATGCCCATACAGTTTGTGGAAAGACAGATAAAATGTGAGTCATACAGCTTTTTAACCGTTTTTGTGTTTTGAGAATGAAACATATTCAAACTCGATGAGGTTTGATTATTTTTGTCAGATAATGATTAGTTGTACTTGATCTGGTTACAAGTCACGTAACTTCTTTGGAATAAACCAGTATCATGCACACTATTGGTGGTTGCTTTAAAAAAAAGAGCTGTTTGTGACTTGATTTTTTACCTCGGAGAGGAAGCGGGGTCGATTCCGCTCTTGTCCTCGTCTCCTCATTTTCTCCTTTTCATCCTTGAATGTGATATAGCTGATTCCCTTGGGAATTCATCAGCCATGTGGAAGGCTGGAAAATTCAGAATTCCGAAGTGAAGTGTATCAGTAGAAACATCAGAACATTCTGTTGTATTAGACAACACAAAATGGCCATTGTATGATCTTTTTAGTTATTTCTGGGGTTGTAATAGGTAGAGAGCTTACAGATAAATTACACTGTGAGATGCAGAAGTTTTCTTTCACTCTTTCTTGTTCATCTCTTGTTGGACATTTGCACTGGGAAGCAAAACAAATGAAAAAGTAGGAAAACATGAAATCTGACTAGCAGCTCAGAGCTTTCCTTGTTGTTCTATAAGCTAGATAATTAGTGGGGGTGATGCTGTCTTTCAGCATAACACAGATTGCTTGTGCTTACCGCTGGGTCACCAATCAGCAGCTGACCCGAACTTCTACAAGGGAAATTAATAATTAATACCAGCCATGTGTCATTGGAATAAAAAATGCCAAATTGATGTCATTTGACTTTAATTCAGACAGCCTTGGCAACACTGTATCAGACAAAGAGACAAAGAGCACACACAATGTTTTCAAATTAGATAAACACTTTCTGACAACACACACACTAAAAAGAGCAAACCATGAACTGACATAACTTCTAAACTCCATTATATAGGGTTTATATAGGGTTTAATTGTGGCTTAAACATCAGTGCTGTTCTCATTTTCCATAGTTATAATTTAATAGTGAACATTGTTTCTATGGATACGGAATTTCTGCCTCTTTTCAGCATCTGTGGTGCTTTAAAGAAATCAGGCTTTGTGGAAACAAGTGACTTTACATGATCACTTTACATGATTCTCTTCATATTCAATACATGACATACAGTATGGTAGCTGAAATAAATTGAAATATGTGTATTTGTGTGTGTGTGATTGTAAACAAATCTATTTTATTGGCAGTGATTGCTGTTGTTTTTGCTTTTACTCTACCAGCCGGACATTTATTGAAATTTCTGTCCAAACCCTGATGCTTCGGAATGTCTGCGTTTCCAATTTTACAGAGATTTGACTTGTGCTTTCACTGTTTAGCATCAACGACATAAAGGCATTTTTGTCATCTTCTCTACTGCTTATTCTAGAGAAGGACTGGTTTAGATTAAATGAAAAGGTTTCATAGTATCTTAATATCAAGACTTATTTGTGAATGTCATAGAATGGAATAACAGTGCCACTTTACACACCACAAATTCAACCAGTTTCCTTTTCTTTGTGTGATGTATGGTGACTGTTGAATATATTGCTTAAAAGTTATATTATTGTATTGTGAGACAGACCTCGGGCAGTAACACAAATTGCATTATTCACACAGTATAAGGGAATTATACTTTATTTTTCCTTTTGGAAATTGGCTCTAACTATGTCACATCACAGAAAATATAACAGAAACTCAATAACTCACCATCACAGGGAATTTAATCTTATTCTACCTTTGAACTGCAGCGCTTAAAACTTTCTTTTTTCGGCCCAGGGAATGAAATTGAGTAAATTTATCCTCTTCTGAGAGCCACACACTTTAAATCATGTTAATACCTTTTGTCAAGTGGGGGTACCCATCAGAAGAAAAGCCTGTGCTCATTTTGGCTTGAGTGCACTGAAAGACCACATGCTGAATTTGATAAAAGAGGGAAGCGAGCAGTTTAAACTGTTTTGATGACAACAAATTCAACTGCAGGGACCCGAGAAACTGAAAAGACAGCTTCTAATGTTAAGTTATACTCAGAAAAATGACTTAAGTATGATACTTAGCTTAATTTAAGGGCAAAAATATTATTTGTAGGGTGTTCTTTATAGCTGGTTAGATGGCAGTCCTTTTTGACAACACCTTCCTTTTAAGCTCTCACAGCTTATCATCCTCCTGTGCGAGCCATTATAGCTCCTTCACTAATTTAGTTGTGTGGGTGAAGTATGTCAAATCAATAGCCAATAAAGCCTAATCAATAGAGCTTACAGAGCAATCTAGTGCTCTAGAGGACTTTTCCGTATCATTAACAGAAGGAACAAGGATTGCTTGTGGTTGATGTGTTTACTGCCGTTAAGTTGGTCAGTAAAATGTGCGGACATACTTTGGACATCATAGATAAGGCAGAAATTCATAGTTTTATTCACTGAGGTATGTACTGAATTAATTTCCTCTGATCAAACTATCTTAGCAAGCACCAAGGTCTTACTTGGTGTATTAGGCCATTTAGTAATGACTCAATACAGCTCTTCATGGTCCTTGTGCTTCAGTAGAGGCATCTCACTGTAGATGGCTCCCAACTACAGGCATTTAAGTTGACAATAATGACTATTTCTGATTACACTCTATTGATTATATGCAATGAGCATGGAGGTGGGATATCTACGCGGCAAATGGGTAAGTAATGACCGTGGCAATTAAAGTCAACTGGTTAAAATCAATGTCATCTCATGGGGAAGGTCATAGCTCATTATATTCATTCCTGATTGTAGATTTCAGGAAACGTCATACAAGACACATTATGCAATAAAACAATGTAATAAGCATGGAATGGACCAAATGGACCAAAAAGAATGGAATTCTCCATGTGCATTTTTAAATGTCACTGTCTAAGTGTGATTAAAGGCTTTAGCTTAGTTTCCATGTGTCTTAGCCTAAAATTCCAAAGCACTTCAAATGTGCATGTGCATTTTTTGACACGGCTCAATGTCTGACAACTGGGCCCTGCTTAAGGTGTGTTTGGTAGATCTACATATTTTTTTAAGTTATAGGTTTTCATATTACTCATTGCTTTAACAGCAAAACCACACAGTGATAAATGTTTAACAAAAATCAATACAGACCTGACAGTTATTGGGATGGTTTACATGACTTGTGCATTAACTGTGTGGCAGCTGCCAGCAAATTGATTTTATTATATACAAATCAAAACCAATGGCTACATTCAAGTGTCACTCCTTATTTGTCTAATTATTTAATATAAGTAAAACAATTCTGGCCTTTCATCAATGCATGTATCAGTGTGTTTTGTGATTTATTTTTTTACGGTAACAACCCCTGTTGATGCTGATTGTCATACCTCTGTGCCTATCCGCGTTATTAACACACAATCACGGCTGTGCTTTCATGTACTGTTTGAATTATTTACAGGAACTCTAGCTTGTTGTCGTCTTTGTAGCCATGATGTAGATGCAAGGGACGTTTATTTGCTCTCATCTTTAACTTTATATTCATAAAAGGCTCATTTAGGACATAATTTTTAACTATGATTGTCCACTCTGTTACATTGTTGTGGTGTGAAAGCAAATATAATCCATCTTTTCATTTTGATAACAAACATGTCTCATACAGTAATTAATGGCGCACTCGATGCTTAATTTTTAAAAAAACATGAAGCTGGTATGTATCTGTTTATGTTAACTTGTGTGTGTCTTTTTATAAAGATGTGCAGAGACAGTAAGAGATTGATTCTCCCACCAACACAAACACAATCTGCATCATATAAAGGTCTTCCTGTTGTCTCCCATCATGGCAGATGGTTTTTGCTCCATTGTCTCTCTGTCTTTCTGTTGCAGCCTTCACCATTTTGACATTGTTCATGCTCTCAGTTTTTCTCTCTGTCTGTTTCCATATTGCTCATTCTACCAGTCCCTCTCTCCTTGCTTTGTTGTTCTTGTTTATGTTTAACTCTATCTCCCCTTCCCCCCTTTCATATGATTTTGCTTTTGGGGATGTATTTCTGTCTGTTTTCTGTGAAAGTTCACTTGACTTGTCGAGGATACTAGCAGTGCCTCGCCTTGCCACCTTGATGCTTTGCCAGTCCACATGTTTTTGTGCATGTGCGTGCCCCATCGACCAAACAAACATCAGAACATTTTTGTGTGCTTGTGTGCATGGGCGTGTGTGTGTGTGTGTGTGTGTGTGTGTGTGTGTGTGTGTGTGTGTGTGTGTACATGTGTGTGTGTGTAATTACGCTGACAGGATTGGCAACAGGCCCATGCCATCTTGTTTATAAATATTTTAGGTTTGTTTTAATGAATCTAAGTTTGATATGAAGACCCATTTTCAGAGTTTCTCACAAATAGGTAATTAATCATAGAAGTACGTAACATGACAAGCCAATAATTGATTTTTAATAATTTGCCAATGCAAGCTTAGTTTATTAACATTAAATAAATGAACATTATCAGCTTTGCTTCAGTCCCTTTCTTTCTGATGTTGTTTAATGGTGGATAGCAAACAGCTTTTAGGTGCATCCATCCTGAAGATGAATTTCTCTGCACCATTTCTCGGATACTCAGTCGTCACACACACTCAGGTTTCTTTATTCTTTTACAGTCTCTCTGTAAATCTAGCTAATTTCAACTCTTTTATCCTAATAATTCTGACAGTTAGTGAAGTATTAAGTGCTGGAGCTGCTGTTCAGACTTCTGTCGTGGCAAACTACACTTTGACATTCTGTCTTGTCACGGTTTCCTAAAATATAGCACATGGAGTGATATAAGCAAAATGGCTTGAAGGTATGAAGGTAAAAAACCCTAAGGCTTCTTTTTTCCTCTGCCACTTCACCCCCCCTCCCCCCCACCCACTCTCTTTTTCTCCCTATCTTTGTCTACTCCTTTTCCTCCCACTTGGCATCTTCTCTCTCTATCTATCTCCTTCGCTCTTTTCATTCCTCTCCCTCTGAATCATTAATGTCTGCCATGTCATGATCTGTTTGGATGTGAGCTGGTTTCAGAATTATTTTTCCGTCTTCATGTTCACTTGATCCCCCACTTGCTTCCGCGCACAGAAAGCAAACTCCCGACTTCTTACACAGCGTATCATCAAATATTCACTGAAAGACTCACATTAACATAAAATGACATAAACGTGGAGATGTAGTTGAATACTTACTCACTGTATATCGCTCTCTCTCTGCACTAAATTACCATTTCATGGGTATTTTGTCAGAGCAAATACAAAGACTTCACCCATTCACTCATTGAGAAACCTTATCTGACAGTAACTACACTATAACCTCACATTATTTCTGTTTCTGTGTGGGACTTGCCTCAAGTGAACCATTTTCCGATTTCACTGCAGCACATTATGCAATAGATAGCCTACATTCAGTCTCCCCCATCGTCTTATTCAGTATTGGTTGTAACAGTACATGTACATGTAGTTTCTGGTCATGTACACAGTAAAAATACTCAAAAGCTGTTTGTAAAACATTAAACATGTAACATGTAAATCTGAACTGGACTGAAGGTCAAGCCGACAGGTTTAGCCATATGTAAATAAATCTGCCTTCCTGTATCTTGGCATATACTGCAGTGTGTGTGTGTGTGTGTGTGTGTGTGTGTGTGTGTGTGTGTGTGTGTGTGTGTAAAAAATAAGAAGTTGAAACATCTAAGGAACCTGTGCACTGCAGGGTGAGTGGCTGGGGAGGACAGAGGGAAGAGGGCCAGAATAACAGAGAAGGAAAGGCTGTATGGGAAAGTAGAGGGCAGACAGGAACAGAAATACCCGAGGGATGTTTGGTTCAGGTAGAAAAAGGAGGCGGATATACAAACAAAAAATGCAAAAACATGAAATGTTTCTTACTGCTGTATCGGGCTCAAGTCAGAGTGTGTTGTTAAATCATTCTCTCCAATACCCCTGCATGTTGAATACCAGTATCAGAGGCTTGTTGCTAATTCTGTCCTTATCTTGAAATGACAGACAGTGGTGAGGCAAAAATAAACACTTGCCTGTCTCTGTCACAGAAAGATGAAATGACAGTGAAAGTTCGACTAAGGTTGTTTTTGTGCTGACAAATGCAGCAGATGCAGTGGGCCCTCTACAGCAACACTGATGGATTTACCGCTGCTGTGTTGCTGGCAATGGTGAACATTGTGTAAACTTTCTCCCATCGTTAAACAAGATAGATGGGAACCAGGGGTAATGAAGGGGTGAGGAAAGGCAAAGATGAAAAATGATCACAACTAAATGTAAAGAATAGTTGAAGAAAGCTATACAGTGCCATAGGCACCTGAGCAATAGGCAAGTGCAGCAAAAGCACAGCCATTCTTCAGTTTGGCTGAGCAACATTTGTCTTGTAAAAAGAAAACAAATGACAAACAGTCTCCATATCAAGTGATTATGTTTAAATAACCTCTGTCAGTAATTTTATTTTTCAGCAAGAGTTGTTTGGAACAGACAGAAGAGCAGATGGTTATTATCATCAGCAAACAGTCAAACATTCACAGAAGGAACGTGACATTTAAATTAGTATGCATTTTGTTTTAGTTTTAGTCAGATATTTTAGTTGTTTTTTATTTAACACTAGAGTGCATTGCTCCCTACAGTTATCTCTTCTTTCATCTCATTCTTATCCAGGGTAAAGAAAAGTTGTGAATTTACTGTAAGAGGTGACTGGGAGAAGAAAAAAATGGGGAAAAAAATGTGGCAGAATAAGTAAGGACCATTTGAAAGAATATTTTGTCTCGCTTGACTGTTTATCGGCTCAAATCACAAAAAAAAACCCCACCTGGTCCTGCATTAATAAGAATCCAAATATTTTTTAAACTAAGTACTGATGCCTGGGTGATCCATATATCTTCAGAATTTGTGTCCTAATATTTCAGAGGAAAGTTGGTGTGTGTTTATATTCTTGAAAGCTTTTTTTAAAGTCTTGAAGAGTTGTGCTCAGTGATTTTATAGCCCCTGTCAGTGTCTTTTGTTGATAAGCCATAAGTTGAATGGCTGCTTCCGGTGGTACTGAGATAATGAAGAAAACTGATTTTAAAAGAAATGGTGGCCACATTTTAGGTACCATATTCATACTGTATTTAATGTTAATGTGGTATTTGTTTCATACAGTAACATCATGTGATGTTTCCGCTTTGATGTTTGTGTCAGTCTGTGTGGACAATCAGTGTTGCTAATTTATGATGATTGTTGACAGGGATGCAACCCAGTACAAAGTTGTTTATTTGTTTGATGCTCCCTGTCTTTGGCCAAATGATGCATCCAGTGCTGACTGAGCAAATAAGCTTGTGGCTGTGCCTGGAGCAGCTTCAGAGAGATGTTTATATCACTTAACCATTGACAATTCATTTTCTTCTCATACTTATGCCTGCATAAGTGCATCTGTCAGTTCATATGTACATATTTTCAGTATGATCACAATTATTTCAACACCATTATTTACTCTCCAGCAGGAAGGCTAACGTATGGCTTTATTTATATGTCCTAGAATTCACTTTCCACATTCACCCCTGATGCCTTTCCCCATCTTGACATTTTCACTGTTAGTGTTGATGTTCACTGTCTCTCATCATCTAATTGTTGTGTATTTTTTTGACAGGGTAGTAGGCTACTCTATGGAGTTGTGGCTAGTCACCCTTACAATATTGCGGATAATGTGCTGGTTGGAATCTTTCAGCTCGGATTACCTTCTTTTCCTCTTCACCCCATTCGCTTGTTCATTCGACGTTTCTATCATTTCTATCAATTCTATTTGTGACCAAACTGTGGTTCGCATTTCCTCTGTTTAAAAATGTACCTGGTTGACTGCAGATTGTCCAATAAGAAGCTGAGGGATCTGACTTTACTATTCAAGAACTTTATTAAGGTTGTAGAAAAGAAGGTGAGGTAAAAGATGTTCTGAAATAATAAAGAATGGACATGACAAGTACAATTACACAATACTATATGTTATCTATACTATATCTATATATATTCTATGTGCACAAGATGCATTCTACTGAAAATTCATCTTATAACCAAAATCAGTATATATAGGAGTTTTGAAGACTGAGGTAAAACTAGTGTCTAGTGTCCATTAGAGGATATACTGTGTAGTAGCATAATGCATATGAAATAGCTACCATCAATGCAAAACTGCACATTTAATAGCTCAACACGTGACTCTCAAGTACCACTTGTTCCATCCTGTCTCGACGGAACTTATGTTTTAGTACTAATTTGACTGTAACACAACTCAAATATGAACGTATGGCTGCCCAAATTGTAAAATATTCACTTATCCATCAACAAAAGCACAGCGTTTGCAACTGTACCCAAGCAACGGCTGATAAATCACTTGCTAATGCAACACACTTTTTGCACACATTAGTGTACTTGGTACAAAAGCCAATAAAATAAGACTACAGTTTTAAGGGGCTTGTTAAAGCTTGTTACTTATTAACTCATCTCAGTTACTTAGGATACAGAAGATAAAAGTCAATTAACTGACAGGCAAGGCAAGAAAAGAGAAAATTCAGCCGCCAAAACTCTGAAATTAGCCTTCAAGAGTCTGTCAAAGATCTTCGGTTGCAAATGCAGTAACTTTTCCATTATTTTAATGTTTCACTCATCATAATTTTAATGAGTTTTTAATGAGGAAAGTCTACAGTTAGCTTTTTTATTAAGAAATACAAAATACAATCATAAGTTGCTGTGTACCAAACCACTAATTTTCTTACACAGGTATATTGTGGGTTTTTTATTGCCCCCCCCCCACCCCACCCTTTGTATTTATCTCTTTCTTCTACTGTCTTAGAGTTCTTCCTCTTTCCCAATAACAGTTTGACTCTTGATCGCTTTTTTTCCCACTGTCACAATGATACATGTTGGTAATGACCTGCTCGATATGTGAGGCACAGACTGATTTCCAAGAAAATGAACTCTGGCTGCAAATTGAGTTAATTGAACAGGCAGTGAGTAACAAATATTTTAATTATTTCTTTCTCTTCCACTTATTTTCTCAATGAAATGATTAAACATTAACAAATGTCTTTCACACTTTTCTCAAAATAACCAATTAATTTGTCAGTCTGAAAAAAAACAATGGCATTCACATTAGATGAAAATATTATTTATATTAAATATTTTCTTAAAAGTGAATTTAATGCTTAATTGATGATGAACGTTGCTGTTTGTTTATTTTGTTGAAACACTAATAGAAGAAACTGGTGGTAAATGATGATGTAAACTAATCACTGGTAGCTGATACATCTGTACCACCGTCACTGCACAGGTTTTGTTTTTAAGTGGCATTTTAACTATGCATGAGTGACAGCAGACACAGATCTGTCTTGTCAGAGCTTTTTGTGTGTCTGAATTCCTTAGTTTTGTGTATGAAAACACATACACACAATACTTGTTGAAGAGCACCATGGGAATCTTTTCTTCCCTCTTCTCACGGTATGATTGTTGATTTGGACTGTCAGGAAAGATTGCTTTGTCGACTCTACTGCATAGTGAATTATGTGAGTCAGTAGATTGCGGGCCAACAGTTCTGTGTGCCTTAGGTATACTCTGCCCCCATTACATACGAACAACACACAAAAACACTTTTTTTCCTTTTCTTTTTCGTTGTTGAGCAGAAAGAGGCTTCTGCAAAATGTGCTTTTGGCTGAACTATCGGCACTTAAGGGCTGGAAAACGCTTTTCTGTTTGTTTGTTTTTACCCTTAAATTTAACAGAGGGGTGGTATCAGAGCTCCAAAACCATGTGAGCTCCAAAACAATGTCAGATCTCAACATACATTTGGAAGCTGTGGTTTAGGAATTAGAATCTACTCCAGTATAGATCAGGGCAGATGAACAGCAGACCACACTGATATAACTGAAGAGGCATTTAATGCATTTAAGCTAAATGAAGGTACAGTTTTGAGACAAAGTGCAATTTTTTTCTCTATAGCTTATGTCAGTCATATTCATTGTCATTTGTACCCAACATGGCTTTTGAGTTATACAGATGTTTATTATAACTGATGTAGCATAACAGAAGCAAGATTTAGTCAAAATTGCAGGGTTTTTTGGTGCAATGAAAATATAATATTGCACACGTATTTGTGAAATGCTTTCTTATGGAATTACTGCTTATACGGCCAACCATGGCAAGCCCATAAACACCAGAATGTCTGTCGGTAAAAGAAATTTGAACCCTAACATGACAAAGCAGTTAATACAATCACACAATCACTAAAAGACCCCCCGCACCCCCCCCACACACACACACACATGCGTGCTATTGCAATCAGATCTAGTTGCGTAGACACATCACACCTGACCTGTGGAAACAGGTTTTGATGAAGAGAATTGATGAAGAGACAGAAGAAAAAGTTTTAAAACAATTAGTATATAAAAATAGCAGTCCGTTACATTAGATCAACAAGATCAACAAGGCAATGGTTAGATGCAGACACACTGTAGCTAAAAAAAACCCTTGCATATAATTAGTCTCATTCACTTCACAACAGCACAGCAAAGTCACAAGTTTGTCAAAACAAATATACAGGATTCATATAATAAATAATATCTCCACGTTCTGAGGTCCATGTGTCAAAAAAGTGGACAGAAAAATCACTTTTTTCTATATGTTATCTATGCCAGAAGGAAAAGTTAGTGTGTGGACTAAAGACTGACCAAAAGTTAGACAAGGAGACAGGCGGGTTATTGGCTCCATAATGAAACGATGATTGATAATCCAGCAGGTCTGAGGGCAGACGCAGAGACTTTAGAAAGAAATGACATTTGATAACGTATCCGAGGGAAGTGACATTTGACTCGGACTGACAGGACAGTTCTCATTATGGCTTGTTACACAGGTGAGACAGGGACATATGACAGACGTGGTAGAACAGAAGATCAAACCAGAGGTTATCTCTGACACAGTAAAACTATGTGCACTGGAAGAGCCTTTAATTATCTCAGTTCAGTTGTACACATGCATAAACATTTTAAATCAACACCAAAAGCCATGCTCTTTATATATACTTTCTATAATTTGGTCTAATTTTATAGGCTTTTTTTTTGGGCCTTCAGTTTTTGGTTGTTTTTTTTTTACCACTTCCTGAATGTCTCTAAGACATAAATTGTGCCTTGGGGGCATTTTCCACCATTCTGCTGTGCTGCTTCTGGTCCATATTTGACTGAGTATTCAGTAATGGCTTCTCCTCGTGTCCCTGAACAGCCACAGTTTCCAACACTCGCTGACACATAGCATGACTGGCTATGCAACTGAGACGCTGTTATGGCCTTAGCACAATGCCATTATCACTGTTACACAGCGCTAATGCTTTCTTTTGCTTGTTCTTATACAAAATACATACAGACAGACAATCAGACAGACAGACACACACACACACACACACACACACACACACACACACACACACACACACACACACACACACACTGGAGCTGTGTCTCACTGGAAACTAATGGGCTGTTATCCTAGAAAGACATGGATACTAAAGAACTGGTGAGGGCCAGAACACAGTTTGTGTGCTTGCGTGCATATGTGTATGTGCGTGTGCGTGTGGATCTATGAGACAGACAGGGAGACATGTGAGTCCTGTTTATGTCTTTACACACAGACTTATTCATGAGCTTCCTCATTGCCAGCCAGCCAGCCAGCCAACTCTCTTTATTGCTAATGGGCTTGCAGAAAATTGTCCATCACACTATCTGCTTCCACGTTTATTTCAGTGACGTGACCAACGCAGTGATCAGTCGTCTGTCCATCTTGACAAATGTTGTGTTCATGTTTGAATGTGTGCCCCAGCCTGTTTTACTAGCCTTTGTGTTGTGTGTCTCCTTCCTATGTGTGTCACGAAAAGCACACATGGCTCCAGACATAAAATCGGGCCCAGTTTATAGTTGTGCACATATCCGTTAAATGTCTATTTTCAGTTTTAGTAAACACTTGGCCCAGAACAGCGCAGCAGCCCAACATAGAGACAATAAAGCATAAAAACATAGTCAGCGGTAAAAGTATGTAAAGTATAGATCTTATAAGCATATTCTCGTTGATTCAAATATATGAACACGTTATCACAAACAATATAATGTCCTCAGTATACATGCCTATTCCACAGTTTCATTCATTCATTCATTCATTTTCTACCGCTTTATCCTGTTAAGGGTCGCGGGGGGAGCTGGAGCCGATCCCAGCTGACATCGGGCGAGAGGCAGGGTACACCCTGGACAGGTCGCCAGTCCATCGCAGGGCCAACACAGAATACATATACAAACAAACAACCATTCACACTCACATGCACACCTAAGGACAATTTAGAGTGGCCAATTAACCTAACCCCCACAATGCATGTTTTTGGGCGGTGGGAGGAAGCCGGAGTACCCGGAGAGAACCCACGCAGACACGGAGAGAACATGCAAACTCCACACAGAAAGATCCCCCGAACCGAGATTCGAACCAGGGACCTTCTTGCTGTGAGGCACGAGCGCTACCCACTGCGCCACCGTGCTGCCCTATTCCACAGTTTCCATTAGTATAAATAGACTACTGTGTGCATTTCATGTTTAAATAGAGAACAGGGATACGGCACACAGAGACCAGCTGTACACACCTGGACCTCTCCTCTCTCTGCTCTGATGGCTCTGCGTAGCCTCGTTCATCACTGGTGTTTAAAAGAGTAAGAGGAGGATGGCAGCTGTGAGGAATGAAGAAAAAGTGTCCAGACAGTGATAGAGTGGTGTTTTTTGTCATCCTCTCATCGCTGCTTCTGCATGTGGTTCTGCCGCAGACAAGCCCTGGGCAATGTACAGTATCATATGTCCTTGTAGACCAGTAATTCAGTGATGTGAATCTAATATCCATGTTGCAACAGCCATCTGCTTTCAGTCTGTATGTGCATTGTGATAGCAATATAACATTAAACTTGGCTGCGTGGGGATGTGAACGTTAACTGACTGTTTCATTGCTAATTTAGTTGTGTGCGCTAACGGTTTTACGCGTGGCTTCTAAACTGAACCATTTGGCTCTCGTGCGATACTTCTCTCAGCAGCTACGTGTCTTTATTCTGACTTATAAAGCAGCTCTGCAGTGCAGAATCATTTAATCATGTCGATCAGAGGAAATGGACTGTCGGTGGTTGAGTGCAAATATTGCTCTGTCCGTTTGTGTTAGCTTTGACAAATGAAATGTGAACCTGTTGTGGGTGTAATTGTGTCCTGGAGTGCAACTGTGAACAAAACCGTAGATGTGGGCTAAAATGTGAGATGTTGACAGTTTTGTTTTTTACATGGTCAATCTCAATTTTTCAAAATTATTTTGCCAAATTCATTGGCTTGGTTAGAGGTGGTGGAGAGAGTAGTCGGACATGTCGCTCTAAGATATGTTCAGATGAGCTGGGGTCTGGTAAGTTAGCACATAAATTGTGCTATTAACCCTGAAGAAAAAGAATAATTCATGCCCGGAGAATACATTCAAGAGATTTTTGCATTTGCTGTACATCTCCAAATAAATCCCAATTTGTACAAATGACTGCCACTCTTAAATAGAATTAGGAAGTAAAGGATAAAAACAACTTTTCGTATAGGACAATTCTCATATCTGCATGTAAAGTACACACTTAAAAATGACAAGGTCCAAACCACTGAAAGCAAAATGTGTTCAGAAATGTTAATTAACCGCCTCCCTGTCCTCCTTATTAAATTTCAACAAAGCATCTACTGGTAATATCCCAGAGTTCACTGGGGGAGGGACAGAATGGTTGATGGGATATGAAAAAGGAAGCACATCTGGTGTTGGAATACACCCACTGAGACACTGAGAGGTTTATGGGGCTACACTGATTAGAACACACACACACACACACACACACACACACACACACACACACACACACACACACACACACAGAGTATCAAATTTTAATCCAGGTGCCAGGAGGAAGCGGGTACATCATAAATAACTGTGTAGATATTGACGACTGGTGTACTGTACCCACTCAACTGTGCAGCTTTGATTGGATTTAAATGTTCATTTGACAATGTTTTTCTGACTGTGCGAACAATGTATGAATGCGGGTATGTGTTTGTGTATCTGTGCATATATGTGTATGTAAATGTGCTTGTGCTTGCATACGTGTCAGGGTAAAGATGCTTCCGACTGCACTTGTGATTACAATAGCAGAGTGCGGATAATGAAATTTCCTCTTGTCTCAATCATGCACTAATTAAACAATGAAAGATAACTGGAGAATGCTGTGTGCATGTGCGTGGACTAATAAGTGTTTCCTCTGGTCTAAGCACTTGTTTTCTCCTTCAGATAACACACAGTGCTTTTGTTTGTAGGACTTTGGACCTCTTTGGTTTGACCTCAATATGTCAGTAAAGTATTTGACGTACATTAAACGTAGTGCAATAGAATAGACAATGATTTGGTTTTTGCTTCTTCGTGCTTGATATTCAACTTTCCCAGTCAAATATATATGATCTATGTTGAGCTCACTGTCCCAGTTCTTTAACTTTTGACTGCAGCTGGGAAATGCTCCCAGGTATGCCATTAGTGGCTTGAGAGGCTGAAATTAAAAGCTGGAGGGGGGCCCGAAAAGCCTAGATGAAGCACTTGCCACTTTACCCTGCATAAGCGTGAAATAATAGCTCCCTGTAATTGCTCGGGATACTTTATGTTGGTGCAGTACAAGGTCTGAGAGCTTTAATGGTACAGCTGGAATATTGAATCCATACTCTAGACCTCACTGGCCTTGCCCTGGATCCTTTTTTATATATATATAAAGTCATGTAAATCAAGGTTCTTAAAAGAATCCTTTGACTGAAATAACCAGTGCTAGTTAAACCTCCAGATTCTCCAGCAAAAAGTGATACATTCAACTTAACATGAATTCATGCATTAAAATTAAAATGAGAAAAAGAAGCTTTCTTTGATACACTTACACATTGTACGTTGTACTGTCTATGAAATGTATTTCATGCGTGTTGAAAAAAGGAGTTTAATTGTGTCCTTGATCGATCATGACAGAGGAAGAAACATTTTTTCTCTTACGTAAGTCTTATTAAAGCTTCATTATACAGAACAACAGGCTGCCACATAATAAGCTAGAGTTGCAGTTTGCGTGGGTGTATATGCATAATGTGTGCTGGTGCCTTGTTGCCTTTTTGATCTTAAACCCAAATAGCACTTGATTATATAACCAATAAGCTGAAAAACCAAGAAAGACATTGTAAGACAGACAGTCCAATTAATGAGGAGATTTGATAGTAACAACTCTTTAGAAATGGTGACGGAAACAAAATTATCTTGTGTGCTTCTGGATGGAAGATATCTTGGTGAAGAATCCATGGTTTCTGATGTGTAGCTTCTTTGCAACAACATTCCATAATGTGTGCTGGTGCCTTGTTGCCTTTTTGATCTTAAACCCAAATAGCACTTGATTATATAACCAATAAGCTGAAAAAGCAAGAAAGACATTGTAAGACAGACAGTCCAATTAATGAGGAGATTTGATAGTAACAACTCTTTAGAAATGGTGACGGAAACAAAATTATCTTGTGTGCTTCTGGATGGAAGATATCTTGGTGAAGAATCCATGGTTTCTGATGTGTAGCTTCTTTGCAACACCATTCATATTTGTCACATTGTCTGGACAGTTTAATTATTTATCACAATCAACTTTTTTTTTTTTTGCCAAACTTGTGAACACATATAATTTTGTGTTTTGGTTTCTCTCAGTGAACCTAGACATTGGCACAGTAGACTCAGCTGAGACATTAATTCCAGTTTCTGATGCTTATTTTTAATTGGAAGTTTCCTGCAGCCTGTCTGTCACTGTGTGGGCCTTCCTTGTTTCACCTGTCTTGCCTCATCTGTCTTCACTCACTTTGTTTATACATAAATTATATTGGTGCATGGTGCTTTGTTCTCCAGCACACACCAGCAAACGGTGCACTGTATCTTCCACAATCCTCAAACAAAGTGTCAACTGACAAGAGTACGACTAAAGTTGTGCAGACCACATATTTACAGGTACCACTGTGCAATATGATACAAAAACATTTGTCACTTCATTTGTTCTATCATATGAAGTTTCACTGTTTTATTCACTGAGAATCACACAAACAACACAAATCAGCCCATGAAAAACCTTTTTTTTATCTTGATATGAAATTATCTTTATTGTGGTAAGTGATTTTAGTTCGGTGCATCATTCTGCATACATTTTGCAATATAGGAATAACATATGAATATGATTTAAGCCTTTTACACAAATACACAGCCTTTGCACGAATTGCTACTGTATATTCCTCTGTGCTCTGTGTAATGTGTAACCATGTACTGTGCAGAGAACAACAAAATTATGAAAGAATGAAATCAATTTTTTATGAAATGTGGAAAATATGGACAGCTGCTGACATGTTTTTCTACATTGATTTATCAGTCACATTTCTTGAAACAATACATTCTTGATATGACAGCGTGATAAAATATTGAGCTGTTCATCTGGATGAGTTGTCTGTTTGAACAGCACACATAGTCATGCTGATAGACAGGTCTGCAGAGGCTTATATCTGGGCTGAGGGATTTCTCAGGATATAGTAAATGTGATATAAAGTGATGCACTAACACAGTGAAATGTCAGCGAGAATATTGTTAAGTAACTACCAAGTGATAAGCTAAATTACAAAAGCCACTCAAAAAGTGATATGCCACTTTGCTGGCTAAAAAAGACTTGTAATGGAGAAAATCTGTGACAGCCGGTTCCCTTGGTGTTGTCAGTACTCTGAAAGAAGTAGAAAAAAGCCTTAAATATGTATATTTTTTCAATTTTTATGATGGCACATTGTCTGACATGTCTAATGCTGGCTCGTGTCATGTGAGACCAGACCAACCAAACGCTGACAGAAGTGCACAGGCAGCAGCAGCGTGGTTCATTGTACTATTTAATGTTCTGTACATTTAAAATCAATTCACGTATGAAAGCTACAGCGGGGGCTGCCAAAGACAGAGCATACATTATTAACTCACTGGAGACACAGTGAATATTGGATTGCTATTGGACATGAGAGAAGTTGGGAATATGCTGAGATGTAAAATGGGAATGTCTGAGTAGACAAAAAGTCAGGAGACACAGCATTGTTCACCACCTCAGACCTCCACAGCATGATTTGATTTGATTTTTAGAAACTCCATGCTATTCTTTTTTGCTCTGAAGCAGAGATGACTGTGTACTGTGGTGTGACTTAATGATTTAAAGAGCGAATGTGGAAAGTTTCCTTAGAAGAGAATTTAGATTAAATGCTTTTTCTAATCCCACTTATCTATTATCACCACAGGCAGATCTTTGATGACTAGGCGGGACGTTTCTCCCTTGACGTTTCCACAGTCAGCTGATGAACTGTGTAAATATGTTTGCAACAAAATGTGATTGGTCTGTGTTGAGCGGTTCGAAACAGTTTTCTGAACCTAAACAAAGAAGACTGCACAGGAAAAAGCCTCCGAAATGATTTTGAACCGCACCAAAGGTGTAGGCCTGCGTGACACGACATTAGGAGAAATAAATGGACGGACTGCAGTCTGCTGTGGCGATGTCGGGAAATATGTAACATGGCAGCGTTTAGGGAAGTTGCAGGTGGTGTACAAAAGAGGGTTATTACTGGCTTGTTTGTTAAGCCGCTTCTTCCTGGAGCAAAAACATAGCAGATACGCACATCCTCATTTGTCCCGTATAAACAGGAATGGCCTCGCAGTGGGATGGCAATGTTATAACACGGAAGACTTTGTTATTAGAGTGTTCACATGATGTCATGCGGTGTGACTGTCTGTCAGTGAGCTGTGTCTGTGTCTGAGCCAACATGAATCACAGTCAGAGACGGACACAGCAGTTGGTCTCAGCCAATGCAGTGTGGATGGTACTTAATGACTGTACGGTTTGCATGATTTGCAGGTGGCGGACACCAAAACCAACATTGTTTATACAGTGGCAATGTAACTCTGTCGAGTACAAATTATCATGGTAGGTTGCTTTATTCCGTATATGTGTTTGTGGTTTTTTTGGACTTTCTCTATTGCATTTATCTGTGGAAAAAGGTTTGGGGTAATTGCTTACTTTATTTGCCATATAACTACTGTGGAACCATTGAGTTAGCCACAAAAAAAGTTCAACATTTGGGTCCAATTTCCTGAGTGACTGATTTACTGTAGCATAT
>JAFBJQ010000173.1:732486-752116 GCA_016785345.1 Trinectes maculatus
ATACACAAGCAAACAACTGAAAAAAATGAATCGATTTGGAATGAAAGAATGAATTTGATATTGGCTGCACATAACACTTTGCCTGGGGCTGAACTGGTGTGGTGGAAGCATCCAAACACTCACTCAAATCATTTTGGTTAGACAATCAGTAGAAGTCTGGAAATTGCATAGTAGATAAGTGTGTCTTCCATTAAAAACACACACACGCACACACAGCCAATTAAAATGCTAAATTATGCAAACAGGACCCTTCACACCTTTAATTTTCAAAAGGATTAGCACATGTTGAATAGCTGTGTATATTTGTTTGTGTAAAGAAGGACTGCTGCATCTCTAACATAAGTATAACACAGCAGTGACAGCAGCCAGGGCCACGCTCCCATCCCTGAAGTTGTCTAGAAGGTGGGGAGAGAGTGGAAGGAGCACGCAGCTTCTTATATTGTGTTGTCCATCACATAGATATTAATTTGAGTGGACTGGATTATGAGAATAATCCAGACGTCTCGGTTTACACATTGATGAGTTTGATTGTGCTGCAGATGAGAAAGCATGAGTGCTTGTTATCTGGATTCATCACCTGTGTCTTAGCCTTGAAGATGTGACCCTTGACGAGAACGCCACAACAATAATAAAGACTAATTATCTTTTCAGTCCGGGATGATGATTCATTGCAGGCAAGTAGCCCTTGTCAAAGCTGTGCAACATATCGACCTGTTGTTTGTTTCCTAAACATACAGTAGATGTTGTATGGGTGTACAGCTCGTTGGCTTCAGCTGTGGCTCTAACTTGAACGTCTGTCAACCACCATAATTTTCATTTCAAAGTTCATCGAGCAAAGTATGGTGGAAAAACAACCACAGCACATTCTTTGGTGTGCAGTAATCTCTCTCTGCCACTCGGTGTACGGGGGGATGGGCTAGTGGCGTAATTAGGAAATAATGAGGACAATAAGGAAACATTACAGGATGATCATCATTATTTCAAGTGAAAACAGACACCTTTGAAGATGCATCAGCAAAGCTACTTTTGAAAGCTACTTTGAGTCATGCTTTCAAAGCCATCTAATTATTCTGTATGTGTGTGTGTGTGTGTGTGTGTGTGTGTGTGTGTGTAAGAGAGAGTAAGAAAGCGTAAAAGAGTGAGAACAGCATCACATGTCATGTAAATGAGATTATTCAGCATGTGATGTAGAGTCTTGTCATGACCCTTTCTAAGGCCCATTCATTCCCTTTCTATTTCTCAACCATCGATGTCATGTTTGATCCTGATCTCTTTTACTCTTTTCTACTTGTGGACATAAAAAAACAAATTTGAATGTACACATTTTGACGATGCTTTGATCACACACAGTGACATGTGACAGTCATGTTTCTAATCTAATCCATGGTAACTTTAAAAGAAGCACTTTATAATTGAATAAAATGAACGAATAAAAATAAATACAAGGCAGCAGCTGAAGTGAAGAATCTAGGCCTACATCTTTCAACATTACAACACAGCCATTGCCAACTGGAGAAACCACACTCTCTTTCTTTCCCACATGCATCAGCCTGTGTGCCACTTCTCAAAGAGGAAGCAGTATAAATAGTCCCCAGACATGACATATTAGCCTTACTTCCAAAGCTCATGCTGTGAAGCTCTTTAAACTCTGAAATATGCCAGCCTTCATTACCAGCTGTCTACACTGGCATCTTTCACTTCTCTGACAATTACCCCAAATGTCACTCTTTCAGCTATCTATGAGCCTATCAGTAAACCCGGGCTCAGAACCAGAGAGGCAATCAGTCTTTTTTGTCAACCAGGTCTGAAACACGTTCTGGTCAAAGAAGTCGCGCTAGGGAAAGTACTTATTGTCTTTGCGTCTCTGCACCTGAGATCTGACTGATGAATCCAAAGATCACCTCCTGAACACCACCTGCCCCTTTTTAAACTAGTGGCTAATGAAAAAAATGACCTGTCATTTTGTAATAGAATTTGGCTGCAGTGACTGTGTGTATCTGTAATACTAATGCACAGTCTTTGGCTGTTAACATGAAGACCCACCTGCCTAATATTAGTTTTTGTAAGAAGGCAGGATGCTTTTTTTTTCTGCTTTTCCCTGCTATCCTCGTTAAACTGGAACAAATCATCCCTTGACCAGTTCTTATCTGTATGGATCCACACAGTTAAACTTCCTCTTCCAACCCTTTGGCTCTGTGCTTCGTGAGACCAGTGCTTCAGCAACACAGCTGACAATGGTGCCTAAAATCAGGACGGGCTCGCTTGTTCTTCATCATGTTTTTAACATACTCCTATTGATCCTAATCCCTGCGACTCCACAGCTGTGAAAAATTAGCATAAATATATTTCCTCTTTTGCCTGAAACAGCGCCAGTAAAAAAGTGAGCGAGACAGAGGGGGTTTGTGTTTGAAGTGTTTTGGGGATTTGGCTCGAGTACAGAGTTGGAGAGGGGGGTTCTCAGAGGAATGACACTCTTTTAATTATTTTTGTATTTCCCCCAGAATATTCTGTCAGACACAGTCATGCAGTGGCACACACACACACACACACACACACACACACACACACACACACTTGTCTGCTCTCTTTCCTCTCCTAAAAAAAGAAAATGTACTTAATAAACCAGAAAAGGCACAGCTGATTCAGCAGTATTGAACAAATTATTGTATTCCATTGTATTATTTGTTTTCATCACCATTAGGAATATAGTGGGGAACAATAATTAGCAGAAATAAACCCAAAATGTAAAGAGTGCTTGCCCACTGAAGTGGACATGGATGATGTCCTTTGCTTTAAAAATGGTACTGAAATATGGTACTGAATTTTACAGATGAAGAAAACACTATGTGATATTGCTGGGGAAAAAAGCATGAAAAACATGATCTACAGAACACTGATGCTTTGACTTCCACAGTAGCTCGAACAAATTCTACACCTAATCCTCTTACAGACATACCCCTCTTAAAAACCAGAGCCCTCCATGTATACTCTCCCATTTCAAAACGCACACAGTCCTCGCTACCATGGTAAAATCCACGTGCACATATGCATGCACACACAGCAGTTTAAGACGGATTAATGTTTTAACATAATGTACTTTTGTTAATGTGAATTATTCAATACATCACATATTATTGCAGGCATTCTTCCCAACCCCTCATATACACCTTCTCTTTAAAACAGCACACTTTTTCATGTGCCATCACACATTCATGCACACCCCCACGCACATGACTCACATGCATTGGTTGCCCACACTGGCGCACATGGATGGTTTTAGATAGATTGCAGTAACTGGGGGAATGAGGGCATGTCACTGCCCTTCAGCACCTCATGTGCATCGATGAATAAAACATACAGCTTGCAACATGCACATGCCTACACACACACACACACACACACACACACAAACACACACATACACACACACAAACAGATAAATAAAAGTTTAATCCATCTATTACCTTGTCATTGGAGTTAGCTAGATCAGTATGTATAGTACGCAGCAAGAGTCACCTGCGCCTGGATTTTCCTTAGAAGAGCAAGTTTGTGTGTGTGTGTGTGTGTGGTATTTAGACAGGTTGAAAAATTGAGGAGCTTAACCCACTAATTGCAGCCTTGGCTTGAGGCAACATTTCAAATTGCACTTTCTTTCTTCATATGTCTGGATTTTTCTCCTGTCCTCGTTGTCCCTCCGTGACGTCTTAGCGTCCCTGCACTTGTTGAGCTGAACATTGTATCATTTATTTTTTGTTAAATAGCTTTAAGTGCACATACATTTCACTGCTGGTTCACAGCTAACTGCTAACTACTAACTGCATGTGCAAAATGCCCACAACAGGCAGCTGTCCCCTCTGCATGACAAACACAAGCCCTGTCAATAAATCATGTGAATGCCCATGAGACCAACAAAATCCCAAAAGGTACCAGCTAGAAGACAAGTGAGCTTGCCGAGACAAAAGCCTCTTGTCACATAGAAGAATGTGAAATTTGATTGGGCAAACACTGCAAGTTTCACTTGCCCTGATGCCACCATACGTTCTCAGTGCTATCTATACAAGATACATAAGCTGCTTGTAGACTGTAGATGCTTGAAACAGAGAATTTAAACTTCAACTCTTTATACCATCTTCTTTGATAATGCTGTTTATAGGTGACTCATCTAATTAAAGAACCTTATATTTCAAAGCCTGTGTTCGTTTTAGCTGATTTTAGCCCTGCGCCAGTCGAGAGCTTTAGTGGCCGAGGCCCAGTGACAGTATCTGGAGTACACTTGTGTTTCTGCAACAAATCCTAAGTCAGAGTCTGCTGTCACAGCAGTTATGGGTTTGCCTAAATGATTGCAGTCAATGTGTCTGCTCTTACTTGCATTCTCAGTCTGAGTATGTTTTGATTGCCTTTGCACTTTACCGGCATGTGATGATTGAGCGAGGATCAAGATGGGATAGTGGCAGAGGATTTGACGATTACAATCTTGTTATTCTCTGTGCAAACATCTCTGAAGTCAAATTGGCTCCAACAAATCAATAATGGGATGTTGCTGTGAGTAATTATGATAGCAGGAATTAAAAGAATGTTTTTATGGTCTACTGATTTGGTTTTGAAGAAGGTGGAGTTGATTGGACATAACTCTTGGCAAAACAAACGACAGCAACAACAGAGGTAGGAATATGACACATACGAAGATTGAAGTGTCTTAAGTACTGTTGTTGTTTTTTTCATTGGCATGTGATATGCTACGGTCAAAACAAGAAAAGGAGGGTATTCCTTTAAATTAATGAAAGTGATGTTGACAAGTTTAACCATGTAGGGACTGAACTTGGGAACTATATTATTCTCCATATGCTTGCTGCCAGTAGTACAGATTATCAGTCGTTACAATAACATCTCTTATCATTTGTATTCCAAAACAACCCGATGAGTTGCATAAACTTTCTGCACTTACCCACTATTGAAATCCAATTAGGGACATGATGGCAAAGAATTTGCTGCTAGTCACTTTAACTCAATGATCAGGCACCATAATCTTTGTTATTTTGATGTGTCTGTGAGTTTTGATGCTCACAGGAGGATGCTGACTTGATGTTTCTTTCACATAAGAAATGTGCTTGTAATTTAAAATAATTAAATGCAAACCGTGACATATGTGCTGTTATCTCATAAAATTGAACTCAAGTAATCCTGATCTTACCCACCTGAATAAATTGTCTATACAACCTTTACTACGTGTTAACATGCTGCTGCTAGCCTCTTGAGAAAATCCTGCAGATTGTCACGAATTACATATTTTTAATCTTTCTGCACCAGAGTTCATTTTAAAACTTTGGTGGTCACTTAAGGAGCACATCGTATATGATGAACTTAAAGCACCCTTACAGTATGAGCTCAGCTCTTAGGTTCAGTACGAAGTGCTTTCTGAGTGTACCTTGGAGAAATTGTACATTCTAGCCTCATCCCTCCAACCCCAAAGCACTGGAATAATTGCCTGATAAGCGTAAGGCTTTGGACACTTCAGCTCAGACTGGTATGAAGAGCAGTATGTAATATTTTATGTTTTTATATATATATATATATATATACTGTGTGTGTGTGTGTGTATATATATATATGTATATATATACTGTGTGTGTGTGTGTGTATATATATATATGTATGTATGTATGGAGAAAGAGAGAGGTGAAGCGAATCTCCAGTCAAGACAGCCAAGATATGAATATGTCTTACACCTATATAATTGTAAGTTTAAGTTACATTGTGTAAGTTAAAGTGTAAGTTTACTTTCTGTCAACTTTATGGGTAGATTCGTAGGTGTTCGACATTTTTGATTCCTTGATGTCTCCATCTATGTGTGAGGTTGTGCACTTCTGCTTGTGCTTGTACATTTTTCATGAAAGCAGAGCTGCCCTTAGGTGAAAAACGTCACTCATCACCATCTTCCTCAACCATTTCTTCTCTCTTTTCTCATGCGGCGCGCAAAACGAGACGAAAAGCTGTTGTGTGTTGTAAATTGTTTCACACTGAACACTGGTATGAACAAGGCGTAATAAATGTGTATGCACACACACACACACACACACACACACACACACACACACACACACACACACACACAATGCTAGATGTCAAACGAACACTGCCCATTAGCAGGTAATATACTCCTGTGGTGAAGGAGAAAGTGGGGTCAGGCACAGTATGGGAAAAGTAATTCATAGGGGAGGGCAGCACTGTGTGTGTGTGTGTGTGTGAGAGAGAGAGAGAGTGTGACTACATCTGCATGAGTGATACTGATCTGAATGGGTCATCTGTCGCTGGTAGTTAGACACACAAACACATGCTGCGCTTGTGCCACTTTCTCATCGTCCCTCACACACATACACACCACCATGTTTGCTAATTCACTCATCTTCTGCCTCTCTGCAGTGTATATGCACACACTCAGACAGCTGCGGTTTCAGGGTGATTGGCAGTCATTTTCAGGCTGTATCTAATCGCTAATTAGCCTGTAGTTAATGATCTCCAGTTTTCAATATCTGCCCCTCAGTCTTGTGGAAAAGGAAGAGATTCCTGCAGAGATCATTTGGGAAATATCTCCCACCTGGATTCTCTATGGGCAGAATAATTACCATTTGGGACTTAATTATTTTGGGTATTGATTTTTTTCTTTTTTTTAGATCATATCGCCATCAACCTGAAAAAGCAACTCTGTTAATATGTGGATAGACGTTTTTACAGCAGCAGGCAAAAGGCAAGTAGTTATTGTGAGTTATTGGTGAATGTATCACCACCTAACCTGTGTTCAAGCCTTCCGACAACTTGTGTCCTTGGAGACGCGAAAGCTCTGTTTTATATAGTATAACTGCATATTCTATTGCCAAGGCAACTTGTGAAGAAACTGGAATTAGCTGCTTTTTGCCTAGAACATGAAAGCAGCACATGTGAGTGTGTGTGTGTGTGTGTGTGTGTGTGTGTGTGTGTGTGTGTGTGTGTGTGTGTGTGTGTGTGTGTGTGCTTATATGGTTGACCAGACTGGAGGACAAATGCGCTCCCTGCCTTTTCCCTGCAGTCCTGATCCTGATGCTTCCTGTTGTTGCTGTAGGTGACCCGTTAATCCGCTGTCAGTCACTGACTGCTGTCAGTCATTGCGTGTGGCAAGCCAGCCTTTACACAGTGAGGGTTTTTGTGATAGTACATGGTATGCACACACACACACACACACAAAACAAACCTTAAAAACATTACTAATGCAGTCTGCAATTTCTTTTCTGATGCAACTAGCATCTTAAACGGCAAATTTATCTTTAAAATGCGGGAAAAATCTCATATTTTATAACCAAGTCCATAATATTTATTTATTATTTTTAACCATCGAGCTCGATCGGTAGGGGTTCGGCTGATGCCAGCATTTCCTCGGTGCTGACATTCCGATTTGTAACTATGAGCTGACAGTTAATACATAAAATAGCCATCTGATGTTCTTCAAAGCTTTCTATGCCCTTTGTTAATTTTGCATGTTAGATCAAATAGTTCAGCGTTATGATGATTAATTAAAAAGCCATACTCATCTTCTCTTGAGATTACACAGCAGAGACAAAGAACATTTGTCTGTACAGAGTTTGTTATTAAGCTTTTAGCACTCAGATGACTGTGCATGGGGAGCAGGTACGGGTAGGTACCAACTTAGAGTAAATAAGAAAATTATAAATATATTTCATGAGAGTAGTAGTGGTAGAGTGAAGGGAAATGGTGAGAAATAGACGGAGTCTGGCTGAAATAGTGATTAAGAAACTATCACTCAGTTGTGATGTTGAATTATTTTGTCTGGCAAAAGATCCTCAGATTGGATTTGACAAACAATATTGCAGCAATTTCCCTTAAAAAGTAAATCTACAAACCTTTTGACCAACTGGTGCTCCCCCTCTTTTTGTATTTATCATTTTCTGCTCTCCTCCACCCTCGGCAATCTTCTGTCCTCTCGTGCCTCTGTTTCTCTTTATCATTTTCCGACACATTCTGCTACTCTCTCCGTCTCTTTCCACCAATCTCTTTCATTCTCTCACCTCTCATCTCTCATAAGGTGAGAAAGGTGCAGGAGGGGACCTGGACTGAACCCTTGAAGTCCAGCTCTCAGGGAAAGGAGGGTGAAGAGGCAGGAGGTGGGGAGAAGGACAGACGAGGGAGAAAGAGAAATAAAGATTCAGGAAGTCCAGAAAGATGTCGAGCGCGGTGCTGGAATAAATGGGCGAGTTTCTGACAGCTGAAATGTCGAACCGATTCCTCCTCCTCTCACACCAGCTGTCACTGTCCACGTGTAGATATTAATGATATTAATGACATCCTCATGGGTGCCTGTTAGAAAGGTTTAACTTTTGATTTTTCCAACTTTTGGCAGCTCCCAGAACTTAAACCTGTTACCTGACGTTAACATGCATCTTGGGGGATCCAGTGACAGGTGGACGTCTCTCAGCCATGAACCTGAGCTGTATTCAATACACACCACAGTCCATTCGATCTGGCCTCATTCACAGGTGGTATTGGTGACTTTCTTTGCAAATGTAGTACTCCATCCTGGGCTTTATTGACCGACTGTTACTGGCCACCTCTGTGTAAACAAATGGACACATTCGTGTTTGTTGTTTTGATTTTCTGGAAATGTGGCTTCCTGCCAATCAAAAGCAGCAAAACGTTTTGTCTCCAAACGGAAATGTTGTAAATGTTTGGAGCAGTGAACTGATCATTCCAGATGCATCTCAAAACTCCATCCTAATTCCAGCTTTGTGCTGTTTACATGTGATTGGATCACCTAAGACTTATGTTGATGCCAGGTATAAACAAGGTTAACAATTTTGCTTTTTTCATGAATTTCCATGTGTGTGGCATATGGTTAAATCCAACAGAACTTTATTTAGCTCTCAGTCAGAACTGCTTTGTGTGATGTTGTAAAAGGCATGTGTGCATGTGCATGTGTGTGCGTACATGTATGTGTGTGTGCATGCCTGTGTGCTCTTAACCGTCAGTTTGCTGCAGGGGTAATCAACCTGGCTAATGAAGTCCTTAGGCATTAATGAGTGTCTTAACTCCTTCTAAGATGGAGACATACAGAACACATACACACACACATAGGCGCTCACAAAAACATGCAAACTAATCACGCACACAATAACCTCTACACTAATGCAGTAAACTTCTCAAACCACCCAAGTCAGCATTTCCATTTAAAACCAATTACTGAAGGCATATTTCTTTTTCTAGTAGATCACCATTTGCTACACAGAACAAAAAAAAACAAGTCATTGCACCCATCAGTTATCTGTGACACTTAATCAATACAATATTGCAACCCAGTATAAGGAGTTTGTGAGTGCACCCATGGGAAACATATAGGCATACGCAAACTTTCACAATCATGGGGGCTAACATGGACACAAAAATTGATTAATACACGCACCTAGATTGAACAGACAGCATAAAATTATATTCCTATGTAATATCTTTAGTATGTAAAGAGCATAAATGTCATTATAATGACCTTTGTGTTGTCACCTTTGTATTCCATGCTATCACTCTTCTCTTTTCACATCTCACGTCTCTCCCTCCCTCTCATCACTATATCAGTGCCAGCTACTTTTTTAATTACTTCCCCTGACAGCTTGACAGTCAGACATGTACATTGTGTCAGTTGCATCAGCTATCTCTTCTGTTTCAGATCCACCTCAGTTCATTTTCACACTCTTTATGATGATTTATATATTGCCTTTAGGGTACATCACTAAGAAGGTCAGAAACGTTCATAGTTGTCTGGTTTGGAATTCAAATGTCTGTGTGACTGTTGTTTGGTTGTTTTTTTTCTTTAAACTTGGTATTCATGGAAATTGCAAATTGGTTATAAATAAGTATAAATAAATCCCATCATATGGAAAAAGAACCCCACATTCAACACAAAAATAAATGATAACTTCAGATGCAAAAATAATAAATATTTCATATCCACAAGGTTATAATGTGAGAAAACATTAAACAGAACTGAACAGTTCTGAACTGACTGGAAAGGGAAAGACTGAAATATCAAAAGAGCAGTGGCTGAGATTAAAATGGTAAACATGGCTGAAGGTAATGCAACTAAAAAGATGCAAGTTTACGTGCCAAAAATGAGCTGTAAAATTAGTATAAATAATATTACAGAGGGTGTGTGGGACAAAATCCATAATCCACAGTAATTACGTTTATTACCACCAGGAGGTTTATGTGGAGGATCAAAAAAATATTGCAACTACAGTATGAGACTTTCTAAATGTCCTCACTTATGCTTATGCGCTGAGGGTTAACATCCGCTGTTGGGAGTTACCATGTTAAGGGACACATATAGAAAATTATATTGCATTGCACAAAGCACAACACACTGGCACACACCTGTAATCTGGTTGTTTTCTGGGCAGTTTAATATCTTTTACATTGTATGACGTTCTCTGAAACACAATTAGAAAAGACAAAACTGAAGTTGAGCCTTGCCGTACACAAACATATTTTATGTTTCAGAGCATGAGGCACCTTTTCTCACCTATTACAGTCACACTGCCTGCAGGAAGGAACAGGTAATGAGTGCTGTGTATCGTGAAATGTGTAGTCTTTATGCATGAGTTTCGGTATGTAAGAAAAGCATCACATTATGGTGTGAAGCGTCATTAGAGGAAAGTCCTTTTATGCCTCCTCTGCAGCATAAAGATGAGTTGGTTGTGCTCTAAACCCTATTAACAGTGCCTGGAAAATACAGTTATTGACTTGTCTGCATCTCTGGATGAAGAAGGCATCTTCTTACTTTCTTTAAAGATCTCACAATCGGTATTCCCTTTATCATCAGCATATATTTTTTGCGTGTGAGCGAAAATTATTGATCCTCACACGCTTATTATTTTTCCATCATGAGCAATGGACTTGTCATCAAGCAAGTCATGTGTGAAGCTTGTGAATTTCCCACCGGCTGTTTGACTTGTACATTGTTGGCATAATTACTCATCATTCTCATCGCTGAAAAGGATAATGAGATTTGTAAACAAAAGGCAGCCATTTTGGCAGTGGTGTCTTTTGGCAGGTGTTACTATATTTGTGTTAGTGCATGCACACTTTGTGTTTTGTGCGTGGTTCATGCTCACCTCAAAGCAACAAAGGAAGGAGATACAGAGCAAGGTATCAGTGCGGAGTTAGCATCAGTCCTGTCTAGGTAGTTTTCTTTCTCTCTGTCTTTCTTCCTTTGCTAACCAGATGAACTCTTACTGTGGGGGTTTCAGTAATCATCAAATAGTTGTGGTCTATAGAATTCACAACAACAGGTGTGTATTTTACAGGAAGAGTATCTAGTATCTCATAACCTTTACGTTGATACGTAAACATTTGTACGTAAACGTAAGCATTTTTTATAGTGTGTGTGTGGATTAAAGGTGCCACATGTCTGATTAATGTTACCTGGCCCCTTTTGGCATTAATACTTCATTGACACTTTAAGTATATAATTGTAGCCACCCACGAAATATTTATAGTATTTTACAAAGTAGAGTGTTTGTACTTGATAAATATCGGCACTACCACTGGTACACCAGAATTTCTTTTAAAGAATGAAATAGATGGTGAGTTTGGTGGTCGAGTTATGTAATCTGTCCCTCCGGAACACAGGGTAACACTGGTAAAACAGACTACTCCATCAGCCTTAATAAATGCATGTGTGCTCGCTGTTTTTTGACTCTTGCCAGCTAATTATGTTAATTAGTGCCGAAAATTTACTACTGACTGATTGCGTTTACTTGGAAGTTTCTACTGAACTCTGCAGGTTTTCTTTCTGCTCATCCAATCTCCCTCTGTCCCGCTGCCTTCCCTTTTCCTCTCTCTAATTTCCTCTCACCACAAGCTTCACTGCGTTATTGTCAAATAACTGCCAGAATAAAAGAGTGGCAATGGAATTAGGGAGACAAAAGTACAAAAAGCACACATCAAGCCTAAAAATAGGGCCTCCATTTATGGATGATGAGGTGTCCCGTGAAGTGTCTGGCTGCAATCAGCACTTTGGAGTGGGAAGAATAATCATGTGCCATCAGTGGGGATGGCCATGGATAATAAGAGAGAAGTGTAGGGCTTCAGATTAATAGCAAATTTTAGAGCCATGAGATTTTGCTGACAAGAGAAGAACAGATTAAATCTGTGTTCTTTCCCTGTGAAGATGCAGCCATTTTATTCTAGTGCTCTAATGGATTAAACAGAGGTGTGTAAATAACTTTGTGACAGTCTAACAATGACATTCTATACAACATATGTCTCTTAATGACTATTCAAGGGAAACACACACACACACACACACACAGTAAGATATTATATTATTATATAAGATATTATATTAATATATATGTGTGTGTGTGTGTGTGTGTGTGTGTGTGTGTGTACATATATGTATAAAGATTTAGAAACTACATATGTGTGATGAGTGTGATTGTTAAGTTATTCGTGTGGGATGGAAAGAGTAACTACAGCAGCCAGCTGTTTCCATGGTGATGAGAGTCAGGTTTTCATTCACACTCTGCATACATACTAAGATAGCGCATGTTGTATGAATCTGTAGCTTCACTGTATCCTGCTCTAACCATAAAAAACATGCACCAAGCCTTTGGTGTTGCTGCATAGCTGTTTGCCTTAACTTATCAAGAGTTTCAGCCATTGTGGTGTTTGTATGATGTGAGGTCAGAATAAGCCGTTTGGGAAGATCTCACTTGCTAGGCAATCACAATGAGCTGGTACCTGTAGGGGGGAGCAGGGTGTCCAACACGTCTGGAGAAAAGTATTTAATCCATAATCACCAGATGAAACCTTTCATCCTTCATCAGGTTGTGCAGCTCATGCATAGTTCCATGCATAGATTTACACCGGTTACTTGCTATGGTCTATTGCCTATCCTTCTTCCAGTGGCCAGCATCTTACTGGCATTATCATACTGTCCCTGTCTTACTTGATCTGGTTGCTCGCTTTTGCAACCAAATCCAGAATGGCAGGACCTGTCATGAAATAGGATCTTTCTGCATGAATTGGGGTGCATTACCCATTGCCATACTGTTGCCATACTGCATCTTTTTATATTATTATATATCACCCAAACAGTAAATAACAGCCTCCTGAGCATTTCTCAGACAAGCTCACAGTGAATGATGATGGGTATATTTGTTTTTTTCTTTTTTTTAAAATCAATATCTCATGTATAAATCCATTCACATTGGTGTGAAGACAACTCGATGACTAATCCATGGTAACAGAAAAGCTGAGAGGAAAGTGGAGAGTATAATTGTTTTGTGTTGTTGAACCGTTTTCTAAATTGCTGATGCGAGCATTAAAACTCGTTTGAATTCAAAGTTGAGAGCGTCTGTTGAGAGCGTTCTTCAGTGACTGTATCTTGGGATAAACCATTTCTTCACTGAACATTTCTTCTTGTTTGTTAAAATTTTAATTTATAATTATTGGCCTTGGTCTTTTAACAAATGCTATTCACATTATTATCATTTCACAAATGATAATCCGATCCACAGTCTTTTCCTTCTATCAACAGAAATTTGTCTGTTCGAAAAAGTAACTTTGAAAAAGCATTTAAAGAAATATTTGGATACCAGCTGTCATTACATTACATTTATTCTATCATACTTATTCCTCGTTTCCTTGTTTGCCTCCCTGCCTGTGTTTGATTGTTGAACAGTACATTCTGTTCAATTCAGTCCCCCCCATTAGTAAAAAAAGTGTGAAAACACTATGCACTATGCACAACTGACCTGTGCATAATTGCATGTGAACAAATACAGTACCCTGAACATCGATGTGATGATATTCTGTGCCATAGTATCTTTTGTTTTGGTCCAAGGTGTCTGTTGTTTTCCTGTGCTATAGTATTTGTATTCAGCGTGTCCTCCTCCTGCACTACAGTACAGTATGTTATTCCTCTATCTGTTGAAAATATTGTGCTTAATATATTTGTCATAGTTTGCTCTGTGCACTGTTTTGATTCAGTTAATGAGTCATTGTGAAAATGGATCTTGGGTTATAACTAATCATAGAGGCTAAGTGGTTTCTAAGAGCATTTGAGTGAACCCTCTTAAAATTTTACGCCGTTCTCTCAAAACACCTCTTAAATTACGTGAAAAGCACAACGGTTGAGATCATGTTAATGTTGTCCTTGGTTATGAAGTGTTTTGGCATGTCCATCTGCTTGTAAACCACCTTATATATCTAAAACGGAGAGCGTTTGGAGAAAATGTGGAAAGGAGTTTGTTGTTTTTCATAGGTGTCCTCAGCATCATGCAAGTGAGTAAGAGGCACATTAATCATGTCTTAGAGCATCTGTATGAAGAGCTTTGTTGAAATCATAGACCCAAAGTGTGGGTTGACATTAACCTGTATATGTAGTTCATGAGGCGTTTTGAATTGAACTCTTGTTTCTGTGGCTCAGATCAATTTATGAATCAAGTGAATGTCTGCTCTCATGTCCAGTATAAGCTCATACTGGGAGCTGTAATTAGTGAGAAACCCAACGTAAGCGTGTGAAAATGTCTGTAAGTTGTTGCTATCAAATATATGTCAAACAGAGAAGGTCAGTACATGCAAACCATGCGTTGCTTAATGCTCTCTGACACTCAGATAACGCACAAATAGGACATCTGTTTTAAGAGAGCCAAAGATGCCATGACGGTCGAATTTTCAAAAATAAAACTCAATTTAGATGAACAGTAGAAGAGAGCCAAAGTACAATTCACTGTAGCGTACTGCAGTTTACTGATAATAGATACAATAGACTGTAACAAGACAGCATACAGATCATTGTTTATTTCGAAAAAGACTCCTGGGAATCCTCGTAGATTGATTACCCCTGGTAAGATTCAGTGCCAAGTTTAACAGCTTGTTCTGCTGGATATTTTTATGCACTGCCAGCTCACCTCCATTCATACCTACATAATACAGAGAGGTGAAATATTTAGGGGAGAATAGTAAAGTGCTGTTGTGGGTGTAAGACAAATGGGGAGGCAGGCAACGAGACAGAAAGTCAGTAAGTAGGGAGAGGTGGAGCTGAAAAATCTTCAGACCTGTTCATTTTGTTCCTGCAAGTTCTGAAATGTATCTGCATATCTGGGCTCCTGAGGGGGACAGAGGAGACTAAGGGACAGGGTCATTAAAAATAAATTAATAAATAAATGTTTTAAAGTGTTTTCAATAAGAACAGGGGAGCTCTCACTCAGTTTTGAGTGAATTTGAATGAAATCGCTTTGCAGAATCGTGTAATTGCGACTGCATGACATTGCTGCAGGATGTGATAAGGCAGTGGCAGCCCAACGCTACGAAGCAATGATAGCACCAGCACTGTCCAAAACTGATATGATATGCACAGGCTAACATTTCAAATGACTGCACATAACGCTGCATGTGTGCAAACACTCATAATAACACATAGATATGGCATAAGAGGCGACAGACAGAAAATCCGGTGATTTGTAGTTTGTAATACAAGGTGAAACCTGTAATATAAAAATGCTAGATGCTGAGACTGATCTCAGATCCCCACACTGAAGATACACACTGAACATACATAGTGACAAACGGTTGGTGAGTCGCTTGATGATTCAGTGCACAAATCTTTTTTAATTTTTCAAAAATTTTCTATTATTAATCAATAAATTGAAAAAAATACTGTTTATACTATTCTTGGAGTTTAACCATGCTCCTATTTCCTCTGTCAATTTCTACCTTTCACATATCTAATACTTGTTCTACTTCGTCGTGTTTTTTTTAAATCTCGCCACTTGAAGTGTGTCCTTTGCCACGGCGTGTGCACTGATATGAGACAGCTGCAAAGCTGTGTGTGTCTCTTCATGGCGCAGGTGGAGCTGACAGCAGGCGCTGGCAGAAAAACGAGGTTTAACAGTTGGCATTGCTGGAGAAATCTGTACCAAACACTCACCATACTCGTAAAAACACACACACGCACATACAAACTGATTCACACATGCTCACTAATGCACAACGACTTACCATGATTCTAATGCATTCTAACACACCTACTTGTAAGTATACACTCCTAAATGTGCAATGCCAAGGTTGTACCCACACACGCTGTTCACATCTGCAGAAGTTGTGATGTCTGTGAGTGATCAGATTTCTGATTCTTATACAAATATTAAAGACTGGCTTTGTATTGATGCCATTGTTTTATTTAATACAATATCCTATTTGTATTTTTTTTTTGTTTTTTTTAAAAAGTCCTCATTGTGTTCATTTTTTGTTTTGTCCTTGAGTGACTGTAATGTCAGTTGTTGACGTGGCACTATGAGGTTAACCTGCTTTCTGCCAGTTGAATCGTGTTGATGCCCTTTAGCTGGCCATGTAATGTCGCTGATTGTATGAACATTATGCAGGTCGAGAAGGCAATAAGTGCTATATTTTCAGGGCACATTGGTTATGCATAATAACTTGTTTGGTGAAAATCAGTTCTCCGCAGAGGAAGAAAAGTGACCTTTTACTAATGAGAAGATAGTGCTTTTATTTTAGAGCCTGCACCTCCATGCATTTTAAATGCCAGCCAGTTGAGCAAGTGCCTTTCAAATTGTTTACAGCTATTTATATTTAACATATTTTGATTTTTTTCCCTAACTTATTTCCATTGGAAGTCTTCTGAGGTAAATCAAATGCTTATTTGGTGGATCTCTGCAACTTATAGATCTCTATAAAATAGTTTGAAGTACACAGAGTACTTAACGACGCTCACATTCTGAGACACATGCGTCCATGTACAAATGTACACACCCACCTGCATTCACGGCTGCATGGCCTCAGACACACATATACCGTACTTGCCCACAAGCATATGCCACATGAGGAGGCTGCTATTATGTTGCATTACTGGTAATGAAGCGGTCCATATGTCTATAGTCAGTTTCAAAGTGAGCGAGAGAGCCAGAGGAAGAGGGCTTCAGTACGCCGCTCCAAGCAGGTTCCTGTATGAAGACATGTTGTACAGTATATGTGCAGGATTTCTCCGTCTGCTATGTGTCAAAGTATTTTCGAACTGGCATTAGCTGCCTCGGTCTCTGTTACTGGATCCTTAAAAGCCTGTGTAACGTCCCAATCACCAGCAGTTGTAAAATGTATCCTCAGTTAATGGCCAATGTTAAAAAAAACAGTTCAAAACGGCTCTATTATGGTTTACTTATTATATACTTACTTATACGTGCAACTTGGGGAGACACGTTTATGAGAGGTGGAGTTAGTTAAAATGTTGAAATTGAATTGGAACTGACCTTTCGTTTGCCTAATTAAACCATAAGACTGCAAAATTAGACCGTGCCATTAATTGTAGATTATTACCTGACTCCACTATGAAGTCTGTACCCGGACACATAAAGACACACACACACACACACACACATCAACATGCTATGTGAGGAACCCTGGGAGCCCTGAGCACTACCAGTACTTGGTAGGTATAGGTAATTAATCATGTAAATTACCTGCTTCACTCTGGCCCCAGGGACAGATAGACAGCTCTGTGTTTGCATTTAAGTAGGTGTACAGCATCCCATTCATGGTGATTAGCAATATAGTTCAGCACATTAAAACACAGTATAACATAGCAGGTTAGTCAGCCACATCTGTGTCTCCACAGTGGTATTTTTACCTTGTGAGGAGAAATGTAGGAATATTAAGGGAATGAGCATAGGAGGTTGAGTTGGGCAGTTGTAGCAAATTATGCTTTTAGAAAAATGAGACTACACCTCTACATTTTCCTTTTAAGAACAGAGTTCCTGGCCGTGGAGGAAATGTATTATAGGCATAATCTTGGGAAACAATGCTTATTTTAGAAAAGGCTGAACCTCCACATTAAGATGTCTCAACAAAGCCCACGTTATTTCATTTTTTTTTACCGACTAAAAGTAGTTTCCAACGCCCCAAGGTGGTCACAAAAACATGTATGGATAGCTATCACACACACACACACACACACACACACACGCACACATACCATAAAGTCCTTTAAAAAAACACCTTCCATTACTGGTTCCCTCAAGGTTTAGTGAATTGATGCCCTTGCTAAAAATAATAATTGCCACCTATAATACCAATTTACTGTACGTGTGATTCTTTCACACCATTGCAGAAAGTTCAAGCTTTCTTCTGGGAGCTCCTTGTGTCAGCTGCGGCTTCACTTATTTGCCTCCTGTTCTTTTACGTTTTTAAATCCCAACAGTGTTCAGACACTGTAACTTCCACTGAACTGCTGCTGTGCTTAACCACATCTTCATTAGTGTCATAGCAACAGCTACTAGCTTCCATATGCAGGCTCTTTAAGCATTTGTTTCATGCTGCTGGCTAAAAACAGGTACCTGGTGGTTACACAGGTGATCACACATATTCAGTCCAAAACATGGGGAAATGTGGATGATTTGGCTTTAGTATGCAGTTTAATCAGGGAAGGAAGATACAGAGAAAGAGTGGAATGTGGCCAAAATAGAGGAAGCAAGCAAAATAACAGGAAGCACCGAACTAAGGAAGGAAGGAAAGGAAGCTACCATAAAGGGCATGTCTCAAGGCTTGCATCAGCATCCATGAGGGTACTTTCCCCTCTCCCTTTTTACAGCACCAGATGGCCTTGGTCTTTAATCACGGTGTGTGTGTGTGTGTGTGTGTGTGTGTGTGTCAGAGAAGTGCGAGTGTGTGCCTGGAGCATCTTGGTATCTGTATCTGTGTGCATGCGGAGAAAGCTTGTGTGTGTCCACCTGTGTGCAAAGTCTAATTAAGTGCATACGTTTGTGTGTCAGGACTTGGTTTTATGTTGTTTTCACTTAAGACATCCCTTTCACTACTAACAGTGCCAATAGAGCTGTTAACAAAAGGAGCCAAGAGGGTGATGATTAAAGATAAAACTGTGATGTAATGCTTTTATTTAGCTTTTGAAGATGTGTGAGGTTGAATTTATGTCCATTTTTGACCTGTATTATATAGAAAGTGTCAGAAATGCAAAGACACGGCATTTTCAATTTTATATTTTCTGCTTCACAATTTTTATAACCTGCTTTGATGTTATGATCTGTCTTTGCAAATAACTTCTGGGATTCTAAATCGATTCACAAATAGAATTCTAAAGCCTTTTGCTTTCAAACCAAACACAATTTGCAAAGTGTAAATGAGGATTTAACGAGATGCCAAGTCAAATATGGTAACAAAGCACCATCGTAGTCCATGTTGTACTGCTGCTGCTCGAAGGAACCCTGCTGTGTTTCCTACAAATGTTTGCATTCACTGTTTCTTGGCCAAACTACATTATACAACCTCAAGACCTAATGGATGCTTTGAATACATAACCGTACACATACTAGAAGATATTTACACAGGCGATACGTGGATAAATTATTAGCCTAGATTGTTTATGTCCATGTTTGTTTGGTAGTCTGTTCTGGCATCTTTCATCACAAACGCTTATACTATGACTGTTGATCACTAAAATACCAATAAAACTTTTGCCTTTTGTTAGCATCGTCCTACATACAGACAAACAAATACACAATTTTGATTACGCAAAAACAATACACACAAGTTCTCCAAGTGTCCTAACTGGCTTAACCAA
>JAFBJQ010000173.1:752127-771257 GCA_016785345.1 Trinectes maculatus
AGATGTTGGTTCTTTAATGAAGCAGACCCCTCCACGCTGAACAAACACACCCACTCACACACACACACCTGCCAGACTAGTCACTGCCAGCATGTTTTAACCCGGGGGCTCTGCTGGCAAGTAGACAGAACAGAAGGAGAGGGAGAGAGGGAGACAAAGGGAAAGCAAGAGAGAGGGAGAGGGAAGCCAGTGCAGGTGAACCGAAAAAGCAACAAACATGGCAAAGAGAAGACGATGGTGGTGCAAGAATAGCGAGGTGAGCGTGAGCGAAGTGAGTCAGAGGAGCAGAGGCAGAGAGGAGTAGATGCGATGTCGATCAACTAGCTGACCCTGAGCTGACAGAGCAGAGAAAGAGAGAGAGAGAGGTTTGTGATGTGTGTTGCTGGGTAAAGCTGGTTGAGTGTGGTACTTTCCCAACACCAACTGCATACAAACACAGGTGTTGAGTAGCTATTGAATGCCACACATTCCCCTCTGCTAGCTGGTGGTGACTAAAACTGAGCTAGAAGCCGTGAAGCCGTCTGGTGACTCCACCAGAGTTGATGGATATGGTAGAGGATAAAATGTTGCTACATGTAGATACTATAATCTGAGTGCAGTGTTTGTATTAGCATGTTTAGCAGGACAACAGGATAGTTTAAATGGCAGGGGTTTTTTGCCCAGCGACCTCTTCACACTAAAACACATGGCAGTACTGTGGACAACTGGATTGTGAGATGCTGCTCAAGTGGCTCAGAGAAAGGGAAGAAAACAAAGCTAGGTGCACAGATTATTGCCTCATGCTCCTTCACTTTGTCCATCATGTCCCTTGTCTGTGCTTAGGAGTCTGTTTGTGATGACCGGTGAGTGGTCAGCATAACGTTCCAGGGGTGTACCCATCTGCAGACCGTCCCTTCCAGGCACCTCTGCCTCTCTGCCCCTCTTTTCACTCTCCATAACTGTCTGAGCCCAATCAGTTTCACTTCTGTCCTGCCAGTAGCTCTATTCTGCCCAGCTGAAGTCTCATCATCATTATCCTTTTCTCTCCCTCCCTCTAGCCCTCTATTTCATTTTGCCCTCCATCTGTCCATCTCCTACTTTCTTTTCTTTCCCAATCTCCTTTTCTCTGCTCTTTTTTTTTGTCTCATGCCAGGTCCTCATCCAGAGCACCAGCTGCGACCCCTGCAGCCCTCCCTCCTCTCATCTCTGCCAAGCTTTGGGTCTCTTTTTTTGATGAAAGGTGGAAAACAGGGAGTGAGGAGTGGCGACTCAAAGGGAAAGAAAGCAAATGAATCAAATTCACATTGCCATTTGGCAACATTCTACGCGTGTGAAAATCTCTGTGTTAAACATTGCAAGGACAAAGTGATCATAAAATTGTTTTATCTGTGATTGTTTATGCTGCAGTATTAGGTTTTTCATTCATTCATTGTTTAATTAAAATGAGATGAAGGCAGGTGAAAATGGTCGAAATGATTTAATAGTAGTTTGGAAAAAAAGGACAAAAGGAAGTTGTGCCTTTCATCGTTGAAAGCAAGTTGGGATTCTATGGTTGTGACTGAAAAAGCACTAAAATGCTGTGATTCAAGTTGAAATTACTTCAGCATACACCATGTCCCACTGTATCTTTAGAATTTAAGTTAACAAAATATATATGTTATATTCTGCAGTCTACTGCTTACACTGTGTTAAAAATGTAATGTTTCTCTAAGGTGCCTTGAGGTTGTCACAGTGGGAGGCTGCAGGCCAAGAATAATCAGCACTATGCAAACATCTTAGTTTTCCACAGTTGCTAACACGAAAATACTAATGCTAATACTACTACTACTAATAACACTACTACTACTAATAATAATAATATAAATGATAATAATAATAATAATAACAATGGACATTGGCAGTACAATGTTGCAACAACTCCAGGGGAGCTTCAGCCTAATTTTCAGACCATTAATGAATTATCTGTGGACCAAGTAAATATACACTGTATAGTATGTTACACAGTAGTATTACCTCGACTTGCTGTGTTTCCATTAAGGACTTTATTTGAGATTTGAGCTTTTCCATAATTGCAAAATCCACAGTATTTATCATTAAAATAAACACAGATGAGCACGATGGACATGAGCTTATTTAACGCGAGACTAAAAAGTGACAAGTAATAATTAAAATATTCTTGTCCCCTGAGTTGTCAGAAATAAGGCTGTCATAGGACGATTGGACAGACGAGGTGGTGGTTGGCTGTTTGCCCATCAGGACAATGGGTGTACTGTGTACTCCAGGAATTAAATCCTGCTCACAACAAACTGTCACTTTAATGACAATAACACTGACAGGTTTGGGTTTAAAATCCCTATTGGAGCCACCACTGCTAAATATAGTCACGAGGTACATTTCTTTACAAATTCAAATCATAGGTGCCATGTGCACAAACAGGGAAGAAAGCATGAGGAAGAAATTAGAGCTGATGGAGCATGAGTGTCTCCTCTGACCTGGTAAGAGGTCATTGCTGTGATTACTGCCGGGCTGCCTCGTTTTCTCTCTCGCTCTCACTCGTTTGTGTTTCAGGCCATGGTTGCAAGGAAATTGTTTTTTTTTATTATTTTGTTTCTCATGGCTGTGAAAACAGTGTGAGAGCAGGCACTTCAGAAGGTTCTGTATGGTCGGATGATGTGCTGAAATGAACTGAAACATTGGACTGCTCTGTGTGTGTGTGTGTGTCATGTCAAACCATACTTATAAGGACTTTGGCTGGTCAACATGGCTTTAATGCTCTGTTACGCTGAAGTTTAGACATGGCTTTAGGTTGAAGGTTATCGGACGCATTATGTCAACAAATGTTCTTACAGCTACAGAAAGATCTCTGTTTGTGTGTGTGTATGTGTGGGTTGTGTGTTTATGATGCATGCTTTAGGGTCTACATCTCTCTTTTGATCCAGCCTCCATCCCTTCCCCTCCTTGTCTTCATTTTATATTCTCTCATATATCAAAGCAGCGCTTGTTGTGTCCTGTAGATATTTCCCTCTCTTGCAGTGTAACAAACCCCTGCCCTGACTGAATCTGACAAGAGGCGACCAGATTTAATTGGCTGACACTGTCCTCTCGCTTGCCACTTTGTTCACACAACAGCCATTTTGTCTCCAGACTTATATTTCATTTCGAGCTGAAGAGAAAGTGTTTGGAAGTTTTTAGTGTTTTTTTCTGGTTTAATAATAGAAAACATCAGTAAAACAATGGTGCCATGTTAAGCATCATTAATTACAATGTTTATGTGGCGCAGGACACTCGGGGAGTGGGACTGGACATTATCTTCGTTATTCATGGTCTAGGAAGCATTTTGTGAATAATTATATGAGGGTATTTCTATTTAGTCAGGTTGTCTTCAAGCAAAGCTGGTCTACAGCGATAGCAAAACAATCCAGTAACAGTTTTCTCTTCTTTTTAGTGTTAAACACTGCTAATTTTAATGTAATTCAGCTTAATTAAAAACAAGCAGACTCTATTTTTCTGGGAGCATATGTGTTAATATTGGGGATTATAAGCACAGAAGCAAAACAAAGATCAAGGACTTTCATCTCAAGAAAGAGATGCTCTGTTGACAGAGGCTGATGATGGAGAGATGATGGCAAAATGTTTGGTATAGCCATGCAGGCACAGGCACTCCTCAGGATTAGTTTGCCACTTCAGTGATCTCAGTGATCTCGAGGCCTGGCAGAGAAAATGATTTTTATTACAGCCATCTCACCCATGTTAATTAAGCCAATGAGTTGCCTCACCAGAGATGATACATATCTCATGTTCATGCCACCTTTGGCCAACATACTTAAATTAAATATATGTTATTATTAAGTGCGTGTGTGTGTCTGTGTGTCTCTGTGTGTGTGTGTGTTGGCTTCCCTTTACATCAGAGAAAATCCCCTGACTCATCTCAAATTTTATCAGTTACAAACACATAAACAATAAAAAAAAAAGTAAATTCTCCATGATGTAACATGATGTAACACAGACGCAATCAATGCCCATGAAGTGATGCTGATACAAACGCTGCTATCATCACTCTCTGCTGAAGCGCCACAAACCGTAATGTTGTCAAGATCAGGATGCATATTGTGCCTTAACACAATGCACGGACACATGAACAAATATCCAAAGAAAACTAAACTCATGACAATTTGCAAAGTCTATTTGCCATTAAAATAATCAGTTACAGTGCAGGAGGTGAATATTTTGCAAATGTTAAAATGGGACAGTTTTAATGGAACATTGGCTTTTATTTTTTTCACCGTCCTCTGTGAGCCACAAAGACAAGTCTTTTTATGTTGCATCCCTGTGCCCCTGGTTCAGCTGTCACATACGGCTAATTTAAGTCCTCCAAACTCTAACCTTGTTATATATATGCAAAATCTGCGTCAGCGTTTTTTCCTCTCGTCTTCTGCATGTGCATGTTTGTAATTTATGTGATGACTGTCTCTTCTAAGCAGCGCTCACTGTTCTTTTCTCTCTTCGGTTTTTCCGTTGTTGTGCTTTGTCTCTGGCGTCGTGCCAATGACCCTCGCACACTCAATCAATACCAGGTCTCTGGTTTTTTTTTTTGTGTGCGTGTCAAACTCATTCACATCCCAACTAATCCGAACAAATTGTCTGTCATTTCTTTGTTCACTGTTCACTATTCAAAGGAGCAGTCTTGACGTTTGTGCAGATGAAGGTGCTTAGAAACCAGCTGAGACGCAAGAAAACAACCACGATGGCAAATGTACTTTTTTTAATGGGCAAGCAAGTTTTTCTTTGCAACAAAAATCTCACAAATAAGTTATAATGATGTGAAAATTATTCAGAAAACCAGCACTTTAAAATGTTTTACAGTGTCCCCACTATGTAGTGGATTTTGAATTTGCAGTGAAGTTGTAACTTTTGGTTAGTGCAGCAGTTCAGTGTATAATTGTGTAACTTACCATGAATAACAAAAGCCATTTTGACAGAGGCTATCATTTATATTTGATGATTCAAATGAGGTCAAAACTCTTTAGTCTTCTTTTTTTCCGGAGTACAAATACTGGACCGACATATTTTACCCTACAGTCTTTTTTTTTTTTGTTTTCACTCAAACAACATAGCAGTTTAATATATTAATAATTTATTAAACATGATAAATAAAATATAAAAACCCGTTAACCATTACTTTATCTAATATTTTCCGTATGATTAACATAGGGCACCTTTATTTTAATAAAAAGTAGATATTCACAGGCACCAGCTGGTTTCACATACTTTCCACACCTTTAATTACCTCATATCTCTCGGTGGTACTGTGGTGTCTTTAAATTTGTAGTTTTGCTGCCTCCTTCATTACTCATAGATGAATTAATTTTAATTATAAATTTTACAATCATTTTATAAAACATGTAAAACCATTGGTAGGAATTTTCATGCCCCATTTTCTTTGGCCGCATAATCAGGTTCACGTTAGAGTTTTTACTCCACTTAAAGGATCGTTTTTTTTAGGAGCATATGTGTACGTGTGTTTTATTATGTACTATATTCCACTTTATTTCTCATTACTATTTATCTAAATACTTCAGTGTTGGCTCTTGGTATTCTGGCTTTTAATCCCAGGACACCACAGCTAGATTTTCATTCTCCTCTGTGCCCTCTCTCGCTTTTCCATCTGAGAGTTTACACTGAGAGTTCCCTGTTGTTATTTTCATTAGTTATTCAGTCGAGGTAACAAAACAAAGCCACTGAACAGTCTCTTTATAATACAGATTCAGCTTCTTATTCACCAAGGTTATTTGTTATTTTGCCCAGAGATCTCTCCATGTGATGCCAGCTGCCAGGTACCAGCTCCCAGGCTCTGCTTTCCTCTTAGACTGCTGTGGGTTTCAGTTTCAGAATGTGGCCTGATATCATCCCATATCATAACGTTAAGCAGTCATTGCCCTCTCTGTTGATTCCTAGTCATAAATTGTTTAAAGAACTAAATGCTACTCAGCTAAAACAATTTGTGAATTAGTTTATGTCACATGTCACAGGAGAGTCGCGATGTTATTACTATGCCCCGTTTGAAATGCACTTAAATGGCGCACATAGTGTGCGTGGATGGAAAAGACAAAAGAGTTATGGAATGTGAGACAGAAGCAGAGAAAAGGAGAAAGGAGTAAAACAACTTGTAGCTGATGAGAAATCTGGAGGAGACGATGGCACATAGTTGGAAACAGCCAAAGATAACAAATCCGGGATGATGTTTGTTTGTGTGTTGGCGAGTCTGTGTGAGTGTGTGTGTGTGTGTGTGTGTGTGTGGGGGGGGTATTGTTGCAAGGGCACCAGATGCTCAGATGATGAATGGGTTGCTATCACAGCTCAGGCAGTGTAGTGACACAGAAGACCTTAGATCACATGGCTGTCACGCACACCTATACACACATGCACGATTTGTACCCTGACACAGCTCGAGCAGAGCTGAAGTTCAAAGTCATCTTTCATCTCACTGCCTGGTATCCAATCCACATTTCCACATTGGTTGTTGTTTTCTCTTCCAGCTCTTTGGCTCTTTACACCACCTCCTTGTCTTGTCTCCTCCACCCTTCTCTCTTGTCCTCTCCTCTCCTTCCAACTCGACGTCTGTCCTTTCTTGCCGCCCTTATTTCCATGGACCAATCCTGACATCCAGACATGCTTATGCAAACACAAATATACATTGCTTCACACTCACGCAACCTCACAACAAGTGTAATCACACTCACTGACACACAAACAGTACACTGGCACAGTGGGAGACTGAGATACCACAAAAGCAACAAAGAGGTTGTTTTATTTAATTTTATTTATTTATTATTTCATTTCATCCATTTCATATACCAAATCTCTGAAGGTCTCTGTGGTGGTTGCGGGCTTTTGATACTCAATGGGCAGAACTGGGATTAACATTGTGGGTGTCACCCTGTGTGTGCGTGTACGTGTGTGTTCATAACTGTATTTTCTGTAAATACCTGTGAGAGGGAGAAAGAAAAATGTTCTTTCTCTGTATGTAATGAAGAAGTGAAGGTGGAACGTTCAGAGGATAATAGGGACTGCAGTGGGTGGATGGCTGGGTCAGAGATCCCAAATGGAGGAGGTGAAAGACAAAGAAGTGTAGAAATGTAGAGTACCTCAGGAATGTCGGAAAACTCTCTCAGACATTCTGGTTTACCCTGACCTTCACCTTCTTGCTTAACTATGAATTCAAATAGCAAAAAAAAAAAAAAATCCACAAAAATATATATGGTTTTCTTGTCACCATTCATGGCCACATCAGGTTGTAGAAACACACCTGGGGATGCTGCTGTGACCATACAGCTGAAACACAAGCACCTTGACCTTGTTCAGGTGAAACGTTGCGGATTGTAACGTTCCATCTGTTTTACATGTGTGACTTTGTGTGCGAGTGTGTGTCTGTGGGCACTCTGGAGTTAATCTTACCCGTGTGTATTTATTTGTGCTGGGATTGATTGACATCAGTGACAAATCACTTCCGCCTCTCTCTATATGAACCCTGTTATATTTGTCCTTTAACAATTCAATCACACAGCTGACAAATTAATAAATTATATCACCATGGTAACATGAATAGGTCAGTACCAGTGTGTAACGCTGAGTGTTTGTGTGCTTTCAGAAATCCAATTCCTTCAATTGGCCAGCTCCCCTCTGTGTCAGCATGAAGTTATTTACATGTAACAGAACATCACATCAACCAAAATGTAGATGCACTGCATTTAAAATAACACTAATACCAATATTCTGACTTAAGATGAATGGAATCCAAACATTATAACAGCTGCTGCATAAAAACAGACTATGATAGAGCACAGCTTTAAAGCACTGCACAGCTAATCAGCAGGTAGCACTCTATGACACTTGACTTGATGAACATTTATGTTTTTAACTGTAGCTCTTTGCTCCAGTATAACGCATAATAATTGGCATGGAATACTTGTTAGTCACTTTATATGTGACGCATTTTCATCATGAGAACTTGAATAATGTTTTATACTTTATTACTAAAGTGCGATGTCACACCTTCCTGGAAACAACGTCTGTCCACACTTGGTTCCTCCTGACCTCTGTTTCAGATCATTTATTTGTCTTCATCTGGCTGTGCCATGTCAGCGATAAAACGGCAACTCAGCTCTGACTGCTTTGCCGACGCGAGCGCGGGTTAGCTACCCGTGTTGTTTGTACGTGAAGGGTGGGGAGTGGGTCGTTGTGTGTATGTCAGCTAATATGATAGTAGCCAGTGACCTTGAAGAAGGGATTTTCTAAGGTGTGTGTGGGAAGGACACCTGCACACGTGTTGCTGACTATAAACAAAACAATGTGTGCATAAGTGCAAATGTTATTGTCTACTCCAAAAAAAGCAATCAAGCAATCTGTCTCTTGGGAATGAGACTGCTGATATGCCAGGTATGGTTTTATAAGGTTTGGATATGGGATATCTTGCACTGCAGATTAGCAGTTGCAATTTAATCAAGTACTTTGATTTAGCTTAGTCCTATACAGGATACTGTTTCTGTTTTTAGAGTAGCTTTGACTATTCTGCTTGTTTGGGGCAAATTTCAAAGGTTAACTGTTAATTTTGTATTAAATTGCTGTAAAATTCTGATTTAAAAAAACGAGCAAGAGCCACTTTCGAGGGTTTGACGGCTCTGCAACCGAGTCTGGAAAGACAGTAAAAACATTTAGAGAGTAGAGAGTGCTTACTGCTAATGCATTGACTGTCATTTGTTGTGTGAGGGATTTTTAAGATTTCAGTTCACATAAGTTGATGTCTTAAAAAAAAAAAGGCTGTTAAATCGGGAGAGAAGCTCTCTCGCAGTGACTAGAATGACACCCCCCCACACCCCCCCCCCAAAAAAAAGATTTGTATCAGCATGTGGCATTTCTCCTTTTAGAGATTAAAGCATGTTGTGAAGAGCAGCAATGGGACGGAATTGATGGTTAGCAATTTAGAGAAAAAGTAGAGCATTTTCGATAAGGGGCTGAGACGTGCTTTTTGGACGGAATCAAGGAGGTAACAATGGCAGAAAGAAATGACAGAGACAGAAACATGAATACCTCCCCCCCACTTGCAGTCAATTGGCTGTCCCCTCGTCACTAATTTCCTTATCCCTCTCCACTTTACTCTTTCTTTCTTCCATCCCGTCTTTGTCAGCCCGTCTCTCCCTCTTCCATTATAGTGTGCAGGGCTCAGAGGCTGATATATGAGCGCTCCACAGAGGGACTTGGACATGAGTGACTGCTGGACGTACATCATGCACACCACTCACATATATACACTCTTTGGTCAAAGCCATGAAAGGGAGCGTTGAGTTGGGCTGCAGCACCGATAACACACAACTCAATTAGGATAGAAGTCAAAAAGAATTGCAGGTCGAGTGAGTGATGTCGACGGGGGAGAAATTGGGGCGGGGGGGTGGGAAAGGGGAGAGAGGTGTATGTAATGCTAAAGACAGAGATAGAACTGAAGCACAAAGCGGGATGGATGATAATTCATTTACACTGCTTACACTGTGAATAATAGGCCTTTGTGCTTACAATTCACGATACTAGCTTAAGCCTTTTGGTCTCCATGGTAACTCTGATCCACCCTGATCTTTACATTGAAATTATACAGAATGTGTTCTTTTGTGGTCATGTGAACCTTGTTGTTTGTATTTTAGTGTTAACACTCTGATGTCGTGCTGAGCTAATTATACAATAACGAGGGTTTTTTTTTGAGTGTATATAGTGGGATTGTTAATGTAAAGTATGAAAAGTGTTGTGCGTTTGTGTGTCATGATGACTAATCATTTGGGGCATGTAGCTTCAAGTGTGGTTTGGAAGAAGTCACATAAGCTGTACAGTGTATCATGCTGACACGGGTGGTTTTGAGCGCATGGATGGAAATCCAGACAAAAAATATACAGTATTTATGCTCTCTTAAGTATAAAGAATATGAGAAGATACAGTAAATATCAGCTGTTTGCATGTGAGTTTGTTTGAAACAAAGATGGAAAGAAAGAGACATTCAGCACAAAAACAAGGGAGAAGAATGAGGCACATATGTTATGTCTGCATGTGTGGATGTGTGTATTAATGTGTGCTGGGGGGTTTGGTGATGATGGAGGAGACCGGCTCACTGAGCAGGGTCATAAAGCCTGTGTTCTGATTCTGTCATCAGGAAAGATTTAGTCACACACACACACACACACGCACACACACACACACACACACACACACACACAATCTGATGTACAGCAGGCGTCAATAACATCTCACACAGCATGTCTGCCCTTGGAAATACCCTCCCTCACGCGCGCGCGCGCACACTCACACACACACACACACACACACACACACACACACACACGTGACCTCCTCGCAGTAGTTTCCTCTCCTATGCCATAAACCCACAACATCTACAACATTGTTCTGCCCCCTCTAAGAAATAACGCAGTAGGGGAGAAGCACAGTTATTTTCTTGACCTTTTCTCAAAGTCACAGCTCTTATCATGTGTAACACACCACACACACACATACGTGCCAGTATAACTTCTTGCTGTCATTTCTGTCTTTCTGTCACTCATTTTGTGTCTGATCCTTAACTGAGGTTTGACATTCTTTGCTGAAACACTGGCACCACATCACTGGTTTGTATCCACAGTGATTTGGCAAAGTGAAGACTTCCTCAATGCATCAAATATTTCGTAACAGGCTTTGAATACAAAAGTGTGACATTGTGAGGCAGTAGAGATGTGAGTTGTGAGAATTGTGTGACTGAAAGTTAATTAACAAAGATAAAATGGCCTGCACTTGAAGGATTCTCAGGCAGGTTACATGTCTTGAATGAGTAATGGTCCACAATGAGCAGAAGACTTTTATTTTCTTTATTTGCAAATACAAATATCAGGACATTATGCCATTAAGAGTCATACATTACACATGGTGTTTCATTAGAGGTACCAATAAGTTAATCAGTGATAAGTGAGGTTCCAGGGGTTCCAGTGAGGTTCAACTGTTACACACAGCAGAACTTATACACTTGTAGTTGTTTAATGAGGCCAAAGCTAATTTGAATCAATCATGCAATTATCAATGATGTTTTGTGATTTAATGTGGTACATACACCCCACAAGGAGACATAATTCTCACTCAACAGCTTTTGTTGTGACTTGTGAAAAGCTGACTGCTTCACCATCAAACACTCTTTCCATGATGCCCCCCCCCAATCTCTGCAGAAGAAAGAAGCCCAAGCCTGTTGTTGCTGGCAGTGTTTTTTTCACCGGTGGATTTCTGATTGACAGATACAGACTCAATGGGGGGGGGCTGAGAAAACGAAATCAAGGATATTGGAGAAACAGAAGTTGGGATTCATAATAATTTAAAAAACAACTAATACTTGAAATTGCAGAAATGGGGGGAGGAGAAGGGAGACAGAGAACTAACCCAGGAATATCAAGAGCATGTGTGTGGCCATGAACGTCTTTGTCACTATACAACAGTGGGCTGACCACAATACAGCGTGGTGCATTTAAAAAGTCTGTCACTCACAGTACTGCAACAATACATGCTGTTGTAGCACCATGGAGAGCTCCTTAGTGTTCAGTATTGTGGAACTCTCCTTGGTTCTGAAATGCTTACAATGCTCTATATCAGGGGTCTTCAACGTTTTCCAGGCCAAGGACACCCAAACTGACGGAGAGATGGAGCAGGGACCCCCTACTCATGTATAAAATTGTGTTTTATATTAAACTGGTCCTATAGTGCAAAACTTTCGCGACCCCCCTGCAGTACCTCTGCGGACCCCCTAGGGGTCGCGGACCCCCTGTTGAAGACCTCTGCTCTATATTATAACTAGTGTATGTATGTATGTACAGTATGTATGTATTTATGTATGTATGCATACATACATACACCACATGTTTCCACACAATATTGTGCACAGCTGGAAAAACACATCAATCCTGCAAGAGTCTACTCAGGGAAATATCCATTGATAGTTGCATGAGATTAGTTAATGCCATTAGGTGACAGCTGGTCTGTAGTGGGGAAGCATCCCTCCTGGTCCGTTTGGGGACCAATGGGACAAGTGGAACTCCCAAACAGAAATATAAATGTAGCTTTACATGCGTTTCCATCTCCCTCCTTCATTGTCTCTTTAGCCTTCTTTATTTCCTTCATTCACTAATTAGTCTCATGGGTCGTGGAAAAAAAAACACAAAAGACATCATTGGACTGAGTTAATCTAGACAGAGACAAATGAGAACAACCTCTCAGTCCGGAGCCTCTATAAATAGCATCCATAGTAGAAAGTGGTCCCCTTAGAACCAAGGCAGGATTTCAGCAAATACAAACATCACATGAACAGGGAAACACACTGACAAAGGAAGATGTATTTCTCACATACACCATGGCATAGGCTGTGAATTTAATTCATTCATTTGGAGCCAAAGCGTGCAGCCAGAACGGTATGGATGTCTTGATGGCTCGACAGGCATATAAAGCTTTTCAGTTCGGAGCAGACCAGGGTTTGCATTCTGCTTTCAACCAGCAGTCAATTCAATTTCCCTAAAGTACAATATCAATCCCTGACCTTAAATAACATTCATTTATCTAATATAAATTTTCTTCAACAACATCTCACCTCAGTTTCTTGAATAATGTGCTGTAGCAGTGATTTCATTAAATCTTGAATTTGACTCATATTTTTATTCCTATACATGTATATAAACTTGCATGTATATAAAGCTTTGGCTTTTTGAAGGTCAAAACTTGGTTTTAGGGTTTGTTAGATGTAATGATTGAGATAATTGTAATGAAGCGGGGACCAAACTGTTTTATGGTATTAAGTGTGTGTGTGTGCGAAAGAGAGAGAGAAAGCAAGGTTGTCCTTTTAAACCTTCACTTTTTACACCAGGCCTTCAGCAGAACCTTGTAAATCTGTGTGAAGACTGAAAGTTTTAATGCACAGGAACTCTCTCCCTCTGTGTGTCTCTCTCAGCGTGTCTCTGTCTCCCTCTCTGTGAATGCGTGTGTGTGTATACATTGTTTATATTTGCTGAATACCTGAGTGTTTTCTGGTGCATGTAGCTGCAGTGTTGTCTGCTTACATATGCGTCTGTTTGTGCATGTGCGAGTTTTGTACTATCTATGTGTGCGCATGCATGTACGATCTATTCGCTGGCTGAACACCTGAGTGCCCACAGTGACAGAGAGGAATAGCAGACTGGCCAAACTAACGACCCACAGCCAACACGGATTGCTCCCAGTTCATTTGGCTCAGTGTTTTATCACACTGGCACTAATACACACACACATTTGATAAACAATCAGACATGCATAAAATCACAAACACTTGATTGCATGTGTTAGTATTCATCCTAAAATCCCTTGTCATTTTGTCTGTCGCACAAACCGTGTGCATATATAGTGTATAATTATGGGCACCATAGGGCCTATTGTGTTGCAGCTGTTTATATTTGTGTATTTTATTGTTGACTTATCATATTTTACATAATAAGTTAAAATAATAATACAAATAATTATATAATACATTTTAGGAAAGGTCTATAAGTTAATGGAAATCATATATCTAGTTATTAAAATTAACATTACATTTACAATGAAAGATTCTTCTTCCATTTGATATATATTGATTTGATGATTATTCCACAATAGAAACATCAACTCAAATTTATAGATCCTTAATAAGACCAGCAGTTGCCTGGAAATAGAGCTATCAAATTACTCTGAGTAGCAGAGTTTCAAGTAATATTCCACACACAATAACATTTTGGCAAATATTGTGTAGATATTAATGAGGAGCTTGTAATTTATTGCACTGCTGTATTTCTTTAATTATTTCCCCACATAATAAATATAGAGGTGAACAGTTGACAGAACATTCACCTATAATTACTTAAAAAAGAAAAGACAATGTTTCTTAATTTATAAGCATTGCTCTCAAGGTGCAGTTAATTAGCATATTTTTTCTCTCCGCCCCTGAAAAACATTGTTTTTTATCTGCAGCAGATAATCAGATGATCAAACAAAGCTGCTGGTTCTGAATGTGATGAGACAAACAAAACTAAACATCTGTCTGTGTCTCTTTCTGTTATCAGTCTAACAAGTATAAAGCTGAAGGATTCACGAAATGCTACATGCACTTTCAATAATCACCAAAAAAAAAGATCCAAACAAGGTCAAAGAGTAATGATGCATCTAATGTCTTATGTTCAGTTTACAGTTTTGAGTGGTGTCTGATATTTATGAGCCACCTACATGCAGTAAATGTTTTCCCTGTAAGACTGCATTGAAAAGACCATCAGAAAGAGAAACCGTCTGTCAAGGCCTTAGGAAGTGGAGCAACATTGAAGTGGTGGTATTGATTGAGTGTAAGCAGATGCGAGGGCAGGCTGCGTGATGCTGCCTGACAGATTCTTTCGATCGCCCCCAGCACTTCACATAGAGCAGCATCACCAATCAGCTGAGCGTGCATACTAATTAGCCTTTTATACAGATTTTTGTTATGAGACTAAAACTTGGGCTCTTTGATTTTGTGTCAACATGTCCATCCGGCCACCAACCACTTTGTTCATTAGCCCCTCAGATATACAGTATGATCAGACAGGACATCCACCAGGCTGAATCAGAGTTGACACATTTCAAATCCAGCATGCATTAACATTCATTTAGTTACACAGGGTAGGACGACAACACTGCATCAGTGTCCGTTTCATCTGTAATGCTTCTTACTGGGGGTGCTGCAAAACAACAACAGGCAGCTAACACCAAATACAGTCTGTCTTTTACACTGACTGCTATATGTTTGCCATAATTGCAATAATAATCTGAGTCATGTAGCTGCCAGCCTGGATCGAGCCATGAGCTGTTAAGCACTACAAAGGATTTCTGTGACTTGATATATGAGGACACATTTGTGATTGAGTCATAATGGATTTTGAAAGTCTTTTTTGGGGGGGAGGGGGGGTGAAGCTGCCTGAAAGATGAAAGTCAAATTCAGAGTAAGACTCAATCAGGTGATGTGTCTTTCCTCTTATCTCCCAGTATTCCGTCATGGTAAAGAAATGCTGTTTGGTTGTTAATTCTCTGGATTGGTGGTTGCAGAGGTTGATAAGTCGCGTGTTAAGATCACTGTCATTTTTTTTTCTGCATTATGTCTCTCATTCCTCTATTTCTTTCATTTCCTCATACTGTATTCTGCAAAAGAACTGACCGTTTGTCTTGTAACATCAGCAATCAACCTTTGCACATTGGCATTTGACATCTGGCAGAATTGCTTGTGTGTTGCCTTGGTAACGTGACAGATTATGCAGTCAAAGGTAAAGTGTTTTCAAATGATAATGGAAACTGACTAATGTTCCTCATAATGGATTTTGAAAGTCTTTTTTTTGGGGGGGGGGGGTGAAGCTGCCTGAAAGATGAAAGTCAAATTCAGAGTAAGACTCAATCAGGTGATGTGTCTTTCCTCTTATCTCCCAGTATTCTGTCACGGTAAAGAAATGCTGTTTGGTTGTTAATTCTCTGGATTGGTGGTTGCAGAGGTTGATAAGTCGCGTGTTAAGATCACTGTCATTTTTTTTCTGCATTATGTCTCTCATTCCTCTATTTCTTTCATTTCCTCATACTGTATTCTGCAAAAGAACTGACCGTTTGTCTTGTAACATCAGCAATCAACCTTTGCACATTGGCATTTGACATCTGGCAGAATTGCTTGTGTGTTGCCTTGGTAACGTGACAGATTATGCAGTCAAAGGTAAAGTGTTTTCAAATGATAATGGAAACTGACTAATGTTCCATTTGTAAAAGTGTCAGTAAAAGTGGCTATTTTGTTTCTCAATGTGTGACCAATTCTGAAAAACAAACTTGTGGTGTAAACCAACAAATGCTTAAAGTCAGACATATTCTTGTATGTCAGTGATCCTGAAGTCATTGTCTATTATCCTCTGCATGTACCACCACATTGCACAAACTCAACAACCCTGCTACTGATGTTTAGTATAATTTATATAGAGTCTAATTTACAATGGCTCTTTGAACAAATGAAAATGAGCTCAACACAGGTCCTTGTTAGATTGCAGTTGACAGTGCGGTAATGGCAACCATGGCGAAGTGGCTCCAGTAGCTGTTGTTTTTATGGCTGTCAAGACATTATGACGTTAATAAAGTTAGGTCACGCTGTGCGGAGCCTGCAGGCTGTGGCACACCACAGGATTGATTGATGACTGTGTAGTCAGTTCAATCTAAGAAATGCATCTGAGGAGGGAGGGATGAGTGCAGGACAGAAGAAAGGAGGGAGGACAGGGTGCAGAACAAATGGATTGACAACAAGGAATGAGAATAATGAAAGCAATGAGGTGGGCTAAGAAAACAGGAGGAGAAAGACTGCAAAAGTGGAGAGGAGTACAAACTCAGGGTGAGCGGAAGAGGGGAGGAAGGAAGTGGGAGAGTGTGGCGGAACGAGGACAGAAAGGTGCCTTAGATGTGAATTAAATGAGAATAAGTGGAGAAGTTTAAAAAGTAACAATTGCAAAGAAGGATGGAAAATGAAATCCAGTGCAAAGAAGAAAGAATGGACGGAGACAGAGTGAAGAGGGGTGGAGGTGAAGACAGATAACATAGGACACATGGGCAACAGCACAATAGCACTGAGGCGCTGAGGAGGAATGCTGACCGTGAAGGATTGAGAGAAATATACAGGACCATGAATGAGTGACACACTGAATCATGGAGTTCTCATTGGTTATGTTGCTTATTTGGCTGGCTCTGATGCCATTCAGACACGCAAACACACACGCACACACATGTGCATTTATTGATTACTCCTGTTGATACATGCAGGAAGAAAATGCTAAGCATTTGCAGGCACCACAGAAAACTCCAGTACTCACACAGAACAAATAAATGCATACACACACACCACACACACACACACACAGACAGACACAGAGCTATTGATTCAATGTGAATGCTGAATACTGAGATAAAATGATCAGCAGCCTTTTCCAGTGCCCTATTTCATACCCTGCTATTGATTCAGATGCATTGTATCTGCTCAGAGTGAACAGATGCAACCAACAAGTGAAACACATCAACCAGCTCAGACTCTTGCAGCCAAATGTTGTCAGTGTAAAATGACAAAATATCATTAATCTGTTATCCCACTTGAAAAATAATATGGCCTCTTCTCACTTGGAATGAATGTGTCTCATATCTCAGAGTGTGCTGAGATATAAATTAGTTGGATTACATTTAGACAAAAAGATGATTGCGTATTTTGGTATGCACACTATTGTAGCTTCAGCTGTCTTTTACAAGAAGACAGATTGCAGTATGTATCATATCCTTTAATCATCTCTGATAGAAATCCCCTTTTTTTTCCCATTTATAATTAATGCAGCCCAAAGGATTTCATTGCACCACTGGAGACATTTTGCTTGGTTGCCTCATCGTTGCATCTCAGGTGCATTTCCACATGGATGTGCTGTGTGTTCCCTGTGTCCTATCCAGTGGCACTGTTAACCTGGATGGCAAACTGGGGCATAAAATAAAAACACACCGCTCCGTTAGGTTCTGTAACACACCATCAGTTTGTGGTCAGACGGGTGCTGACTCAGCAAGTTTTTAACCTTTAACTTTGATTACTTAATAATTTTCACTTCACAGGATATTCATAATAAAGCTTACCCATGGTTTGTCTTTGAACAGTAAATAATATAAAACATTTTATAAAAAACTATTAAAAATCTTTTTTTTTTGGATTGGGATGGGGGGGCACTGTGTTGTGGTTACCACTCATGCCCTTTAATGGCTGACAACCTGTCAGCCAGCGTGTGTGCCTCTCGCACACACTCAGCTGGGATTGGCTTCAGTGGAGCAGCAGGGCCTTGCCTTTGTGTGTTTTAAAACAGGACTCCTGTGGAGACAAAAACAAAGGTTTGATATTTGTTTTCGAGATTCAGGCCGAGTCCACATTAGTTTCTCTTTCTGCAGGGTAGGCACGAGTCAGCGTTTCTTGTTGGTATCGTCACGTGTGAATGTATGGAGAGAAAGTATTGCGGGGGGGGGGGATGGAATCAACAGTCTGAGGTGTTAAGGTCATGCAGCTTCAGCAAGTAAAGACATTATGTGTGTGAGAGCGACTGATAAAAAGAGAGAGAGAGAGAGATGGGAAGTGAATTGGAGGGAGGGAGAGTGAGGAGGGTAATAGGAGTGTGAGGGACTAGGAGAGTAGGAGATAGTGGAGATAGTAGGACCTTGCAGCCACTGTCCATATCTCTTGCCACCAATGACTCCTCCTGCTGCACTGCAACTAATGGACTCCTCTGCTGTCTTATCTGCCCCCCCGCACCCACCACTCTCACTCTCCCTCTCTCTCCCTCTCTCTACCTCTCCATCCTCCCTCTCCGTCTCTCGCTACTCGATGTCATGCTATCTCTCCACTTCACTGCTCCTCCTCTATATTGTTTCTTTCGTGCTCAGGTCTTTTCCTTGCCTGCTTCCTGTCTTTTGTCTCTAGCTTTCTCTCTCCTTTCGTGTCATGTTCTTGCTTCATCTACAGCTGTTTACAGCTGGTTCCCTCCTTGCCTCCTCCATCGCCAGAAGTTCATCCTCTCCTCCCTCTCCGCCTTTCTTCTCATAGTCTTTCATAATAATTCATGCCTCTCTAACTTCTGTGAGGATCTGAACAAATGGAACTTTTCACCCCAGAAAAAGAGAAACATCCAGTAAGAAGGGAAGAATGTGTGGAGTTAAATTAATTAATCTGAGTGATTTACCCATAAATGTGGTGGAGATGAATTCATCCGCACATGTACAGTATGTGGGCCTCATGTGTATTTGCCATATGTGTGTCTTTCAGATGACCCAGGAGCAGTATATCCTCGCGGCGCAGCCGAACCCGCTCCACCAGCGGGGGGCGTCGATGTGCGGTGCCCAGGTTTACCCTGCAGTGGGAATCTACGGCTGGAGGAAGAGATGCTTGTACTTCTTCATCCTCCTCCTTCTGGTCACCATGATCGTTAACCTCGCTCTGACCATCTGGATCCTCAAAGTCATGAACTTCACTCCAGTAAGAGCCCCGTGTGTGTGTGTGTGTGTGTGTGTGTGTGTGTGTGTGT
>JAFBJQ010000173.1:771946-776946 GCA_016785345.1 Trinectes maculatus
TTCAGACACGCAAACACACACGCACACACATGTGCATTTATTGATTACTCCTGTTGATACATGCAGGAAGAAAATGCTAAGCATTTGCAGGCACCACAGAAAACTCCAGTACTCACACAGAACAAATAAATGCATACACACACACCACACACACACACACACACAGACAGACACAGAGCTATTGATTCAATGTGAATGCTGAATACTGAGATAAAATGATCAGCAGCCTTTTCCAGTGCCCTATTTCATACCCTGCTATTGATTCAGATGCATTGTATCTGCTCAGAGTGAACAGATGCAACCAACAAGTGAAACACATCAACCAGCTCAGACTCTTGCAGCCAAATGTTGTCAGTGTAAAATGACAAAATATCATTAATCTGTTATCCCACTTGAAAAATAATATGGCCTCTTCTCACTTGGAATGAATGTGTCTCATATCTCAGAGTGTGCTGAGATATAAATTAGTTGGATTACATTTAGACAAAAAGATGATTGCGTATTTTGGTATGCACACTATTGTAGCTTCAGCTGTCTTTTACAAGAAGACAGATTGCAGTATGTATCATATCCTTTAATCATCTCTGATAGAAATCCCCTTTTTTTTCCCATTTATAATTAATGCAGCCCAAAGGATTTCATTGCACCACTGGAGACATTTTGCTTGGTTGCCTCATCGTTGCATCTCAGGTGCATTTCCACATGGATGTGCTGTGTGTTCCCTGTGTCCTATCCAGTGGCACTGTTAACCTGGATGGCAAACTGGGGCATAAAATAAAAACACACCGCTCCGTTAGGTTCTGTAACACACCATCAGTTTGTGGTCAGACGGGTGCTGACTCAGCAAGTTTTTAACCTTTAACTTTGATTACTTAATAATTTTCACTTCACAGGATATTCATAATAAAGCTTACCCATGGTTTGTCTTTGAACAGTAAATAATATAAAACATTTTATAAAAAACTATTAAAAATCTTTTTTTTTTGGATTGGGATGGGGGGGCACTGTGTTGTGGTTACCACTCATGCCCTTTAATGGCTGACAACCTGTCAGCCAGCGTGTGTGCCTCTCGCACACACTCAGCTGGGATTGGCTTCAGTGGAGCAGCAGGGCCTTGCCTTTGTGTGTTTTAAAACAGGACTCCTGTGGAGACAAAAACAAAGGTTTGATATTTGTTTTCGAGATTCAGGCCGAGTCCACATTAGTTTCTCTTTCTGCAGGGTAGGCACGAGTCAGCGTTTCTTGTTGGTATCGTCACGTGTGAATGTATGGAGAGAAAGTATTGCAAGCAGGGGGGGGGGGATCAACAGTCTGAGGTGTTAAGGTCATGCAGCTTCAGCAAGTAAAGACATTATGTGTGTGAGAGCGACTGATAAAAAGAGAGAGAGAGAGAGATGGGAAGTGAATTGGAGGGAGGGAGAGTGAGGAGGGTAATAGGAGTGTGAGGGACTAGGAGAGTAGGAGATAGTGGAGATAGTAGGACCTTGCAGCCACTGTCCATATCTCTTGCCACCAATGACTCCTCCTGCTGCACTGCAACTAATGGACTCCTCTGCTGTCTTATCTGCCCCCCCGCACCCACCACTCTCACTCTCCCTCTCTCTCCCTCTCTCTACCTCTCCATCCTCCCTCTCCGTCTCTCGCTACTCGATGTCATGCTATCTCTCCACTTCACTGCTCCTCCTCTATATTGTTTCTTTCGTGCTCAGGTCTTTTCCTTGCCTGCTTCCTGTCTTTTGTCTCTAGCTTTCTCTCTCCTTTCGTGTCATGTTCTTGCTTCATCTACAGCTGTTTACAGCTGGTTCCCTCCTTGCCTCCTCCATCGCCAGAAGTTCATCCTCTCCTCCCTCTCCGCCTTTCTTCTCATAGTCTTTCATAATAATTCATGCCTCTCTAACTTCTGTGAGGATCTGAACAAATGGAACTTTTCACCCCAGAAAAAGAGAAACATCCAGTAAGAAGGGAAGAAAACAAAGTGTGGAATTAAATTAATTAATCTGAGTGATTCACCCATAAATGTGGTGGAGATGAATTCATCCGCACATGTACAGTATGTGGGCCTCATGTGTATTTGCCATATGTGTGTCTTTCAGATGACCCAGGAGCAGTATATCCTCGCGGCGCAGCCGAACCCGCTCCACCAGCGGGGGGCGTCGATGTGCGGTGCCCAGGTTTACCCTGCAGTGGGAATCTACGGCTGGAGGAAGAGATGCTTGTACTTCTTCATCCTCCTCCTTCTGGTCACCATGATCGTTAACCTCGCTCTGACCATCTGGATCCTCAAAGTCATGAACTTCACTCCAGTAAGAGCCCCGTGTGTGTGTGTGTGTGTGTGTGTGTGTGTGTGTGTCGGTGTGTTATATGGTTTTGGTTTGTCTGGAAGTGGTAGTTTAAAAGGTTTGCTTTAATGCAGCATTGTTCATTTGGTTTGTGTTACTTCTAATTCATTCTGTCTTCTGTATTTATGCTGTATATGATTCTACTGTTTAATTAGAAACGAACACAGTGTTGTTGCTGTTATTCTATTGTACACACAAATCATTTCACGTCACGTCGTTTGATTTGGATGCATTTTTTAAAGCTGACAGAGAAAACAAACATGGAGGCAAGAATGTTTCACCTCCGTTTTATGTATAAGTAATGAAGGCGTATTAATGGGCATTGTTGTATTGTTGTGATTTAGACGCGGCAGCAGGAGTAGTCAGAGATTCTGATCAATCTGTACATGGCGAAAACAAACACAGTTGTAACATGTCATTATTCTCATTTTAACATAGCTGCACACTGTCTAAAATCACACACACACAGTGTTGTGCCGGCTTGGTTTTGCTCACTGTAAATGAGCGAAGCTGCCATAATGGTCTTTATAGTGGCATTCGAAAACCTTAATGGTTTTGCAGATGAGGATGTGGTGCAGGCAGCATGAGCGGAGGGAGGGGGTGGTTCTCAGCATGTGTGTGAGTAGTGATTGACAGATGTCAGACACTCCGTCAGACGCTCCTCTGGCTCTGATTGGTTGTTTTGTGTCGGGCGTGGTGGAGTCTTGCAAATCGCAGTAGGAGCTGGGGTTTTTTCACAGATTACATGTACTCATGTACTGCTGTCTGGGCATAGGAACCGTTTTAGCAAATATGACAAACAGTTACTTTTATACCAGTTACATACTGCAGCTTTAAGTACTTGAACTATAGCAGTGATGGTAGAAACATAAACATTCTCTATAGGACATATTAAGTTATTTTGATGTATCGGCAGTCTGTGTTTGCTTCTATATCTGTTTGTAAACCAGTCGCTCTGCGCATGTCATCCAGGGGTTACAGTATCCATACATCCCATTTCCTATAGCACTCTGAGGCTCTCGAAACTACACTGTGATATATGCAAATGACGCAGGATTTGACCTCTGCCAGCCTCTGGTGAAGGCTCCCCACATCATGCCTTATGTCTCAGTGAGCAACTTCAGAATATAAGAGAGGAAAGGAGAAGGGGGGTAAAGAATATGCCTGAGGGAAGGCAGTCAGCATTAAGTGTAGAAGAGGAGAGGATATTTTATAGGTTATGTACTGATGTGTGAAAAACAGAGACAATATGAGAGATCAAGCAGTAGAGGAAGTTATAAAGGCAGATGGAAGGAAAGAAAGCAAAATGACGATCAGCGTTTTGATTATTATACGTGAGTGAGTAAGATAAATGCAATGTGCAGGAGGGCCTGTGCACTTTACACAAATGTACAAATATTTGACCTGCACGGTGAAGACAGTGCCTCCTGATCACTTTCAAAGTCAACAATTTAAACTAAACTGATGTTGTGTTCCGCATCAGTTCATATGACAGATTTAACAATATTTTGTTTTGTTTTTTTCAAAATCAGATATTCATGTAGCGACACTGATCCGAAAGATGTGACAGATACATATGGCCGGAGAAACATAACTCTGGTTCCTTTTCTTCCCACGTTTTTTCTCTTCACATAATTTTACCTGTTTGCATGTCTTTTATATTTTTGCCTTTTACCTATGGTTTATATTATGTGTTACATGTGTTATATTATGTGCTGAATCCTCTGAGGTCATCTCCTGGTCAATCAAGCGTGTACATTACATCCTACACATCAGACTTGACTAGTGCAGTCATGAGGAGGTTTTTCCAAACTAGGTTTTACCAGGCCATTTCTAGTTTTACTTTGAGCAAACCGCATTTGTTTTAGCTATAGTCTCAGTTGTGACAGACAGCTCCGCTTTAAATGACACAGTAAAATGAATCTTGTTGTCAGCCCTGGGCTGTGTGTGAGCTTTTAAATCATATTACGTGACACGCAACAGCCCAAGAAACATTCAGTTTCCAAGCATCCTTTCCCTTAGAAACACTTCCATTTCAGGCACTCTGTGTTCCCAGTGTGCTGTCTCAGCTGTATCTCCCACAGTTATATCTATATTAATGTGAACCCACTTAAATCAAAACTGAGACAGGGCAGTTGAAGGTGGTATCTCACTGTTTCCCACAGAATTAGATATCTTTGGGTGCCAGGGGCTACGTGCTGGGTGATTAATAAAAAACACAGTGTCCATGATGTGGTTTCTATTTAAATATTCTGGAGCACAGTGTCTGACTAACAGGAAAAAAATGTAACTGTCCAGATCTCATTGTCTGAACAGTATGTCTCAAGACTATGTTTCAACACCACAGTGAAATATGAGAAGTGAAACTTCCAGCAATGTAAATTATAAATCCGATTTGTTATGAGCATATTTGGAATAAGAGTCCACACCAGATATGGGCACCAGCGCTGCGTGTTACATACTTACTGTATGTGGATTCAGTGAAGGATGCTTCAAACTGTTTGCATCAATACTTTTAGTCATAGTTATTTGAATTATTTGAGTAATCATTTTTAGCCGTAAAGTGTACATAGGGTTTTTAAAAGAACCTCTTTTTATCACTCAAGTATCTTTCATAAAATCCCCGTGGTAATATACTGTAACAGTGGAAAACATCATTAC
>JAFBJQ010000173.1:781946-830758 GCA_016785345.1 Trinectes maculatus
CAGCAAGTGTGTGTATGTGTGTGTGCGAGAGTAGCAGGGGGTGTTCCATCTTCCGCACAATGTGTCAGTGCTGTTTATGTGAGAAGGCAAAATATCCATCAGTCAGCAGTTTTAGCTTTATCTCTGTTGGCACTTTATCAAAGATATAAACAATGAAAAATTATGAACACACACTCATCTTAGTGTAGAGTGTGTGCACATGTGTGTGTGTGTGTGTGTTTGTACTAGAGGATTTTCATTCATCTGCCAGGACCTGTTTGTCCAAGTCACACATAAGTTTTTCCTATAAATATGTCATACAGCAGCAATGAGCTCAGAAGTTTTTGAATGGTATGCTAATGTTCAGGTAACTTAGAAGAGATGTAAATGCTAAACATTTAGCAGTTCACTTGCGATGTGAACTTAATTCCCTCTGTTGTTTGGGTAGCCTTTACAAATCAGGCGTACTCCACAGAGAGCTACAAGATGCATTCTCTGTTCATTTGTGCATTAAATGATTTCTGGGGGAGATGAAACTTTAATGACCCCCCTGGGGAAATTGGATCGTAGCAGCGGCAAATAAGATACAGCAACAGAAAAGACCAAATTATGAATAAGAACAGAGCAAATGAGGTGATATCAAACGTAACAAAGCAGAGAATTACAACACTACAGCTTATTCAGTGCAGTCACATATAATCATACTGTATATGAATTTGAATATTGTCATATTGACAACATAATACATATAATGGATAATACGAATAATTAATAACCAGAATGATATAGAAGTATATGAAAAATGTTTCTCAGTATTGGCAACATGACTTTAGCTGATACATTACAACAGATAATGTGCAGAGGGAGCCAATTCCCAAAAAAATCCTTCATCAGTGTGACAAGATAAATGAAATATTTCTGCAACATTAATGGACAGAGGTCTAAATGTTGCTTATCGCTGCTGTAATAGCCTTCACCTGGTTCATTGAATTAGATATTTTCTTTTTATAGTGTTAGTGGTGCCTGGACTCATGCTGTACTCGATCATTTGTTCATGCAACACTGTAATTATGCCTATTAGAGCAAAAACACTGTAGCTTTCAGTCTAAACATACAAAATTGCAATATGAAATCTGCACTATGCCATGTACATGCCATTACTGAGGTCAAGTCCAGAACATTATGTCCAATACTGAAGAACTTCACACCTCACATCACACAACTAGTTAGACAAAATAAGTTTTCAGTAGTCTTGCTAAATGAAGAAATGCATAAGTGCAGTCCTGAATTGTGGAAATGCTAATCAATTGTGGTCATGATAAACTCTTGTGATATATACAAGTGAATGACAGTTCCTTGTCCTTTGAATTCTCCCTTGGTTCTTGTGCGGTCAGTGGATTTAAAGGATGATCCTGTCTTTGGTTTTATTCATGGAAAGTAAGAGGTTTGGCTCCATCTTACCCTGGATTGCACAGTGATTCATTGATACGTATATAAAGGTTGTCCTTACAAAATATGGGTAACAAGGTAACCAAGCGCACTCAGTTGTGCAGCTTGAGTCAATCAGGACCTTGTAAATGCTTCTGATGTATTTTATAGGCAGTTTTGCTTTGAAATTCTTCGGTTGGTGTTTTAAAAGCGGTAATTGTTTCTAAATTGTACTATAATTGTTCAGTCAGTATAGTCTAAACTGTCACTTTATTAGGACATTTAAATTAAACGGTATGATTTTGCAGAGAGAAGACTTATCACATTTGATCACATTTGTTTATATCATGTCTCAACTATCACATCAGCCCTGTAATAGCCACAATTTGTTCTCACTGGCAAATGAACACATGCAACGCAAACGCTCTCATTTACTCATCAAATTTGGAGAGTTGAAAATTAACAACCGTCTTTCAGCACTTACTACTGAATCTGCATACATTCCCTTCTGGGCAGACTCACAAAATCAGTGCAAAGCAAAACATCTGCACGCAATCCTAACAGCAGATTGCGTCTAATTGGGTAATAACAGCAGTTAATAATCCACAGGAAGCATTCGGAGTTATCAGGAATGTTTTATTACAAAAGCCGTCACTTTTATTTGAAAGCGATATCAAATGTAAAAAGAGGAATGAGGAATTCAGACAGTGTCGTCAAGAGCACCCATTCATTCTTGCACATGGATGATTAACATCCACTCTGCTCCACTCTGCCGCTTTCCCTGCTTTAGTTTGCAAACTCGGGGGATTTGTTTTCAGTTGATATGGGCAGATATGTGAACGTCTGGAAACACTGGTGCCGTTGCCTTCATTCACTTGCTGAGCTTGGCTCTTATCAGCAAGTACACGACACAAAGAGTTTTGCAAGTAGTGAATGCAAAGTGAGCGTTGCCAACTATTTCTGTCACAAAGCAGCTCCACCTTGTCCCCAATTGCAAGAGAACAACTCCTTGCTCTTAATATTCTCATTGCCATTCCGTGCCGTCACATACCCACACCTTAACACATTACACACAAAGTCATCAACACACAGTCATGGAGCCACAAAAGCTAATATATGTACTTGCCTGCACATAAACACACACACTTTATGAGCAATGCCCTGATGATACAAGGAGCCATGAATTGTGTGTGATTAGAGGGCACTGGGTTGATGTGGTGTTGTGTGTGTGTGTGTGTGTGTGTGTGCGTGGCACACAGCAGCATCTTTACTCTTCATGCAGCAGTGATGAGTCCAGCAATCTTTGTGCCAGAAGTAATTGAAAAATTTCCTCTAAAATGCTGTGTAACCATTTTTGAAAAATATTACCTGATGTTCATTTTCCAATGTATCATCATGGTATGTGATTGCTTCCTCCAAAAAGTCTTTACTAAGCAAGCGTCCTAGGATGGAAAATAGGTTTTCACTCCTTTACAGGCTGTTTTGTTGACAGCCTGTGATCTGCCATGAAATTCACATGTCATATGAATTTGTTTCCCCCTTTTCAAACTATTACAGTTACAAAAAGTCACAAACAAGAATGTCACAAAAGTGAACCAACCCGTAATTATTCTGCAATTAGTTTGATGAATTGTGTAATTATTAGTCAGTTGTTAAGCATGAACGGCCAACAGTATTGAATTGCTTAGCTGTTTATGAACACAAACTGAATATTTTACTTTGATCCATCCAAGCAAACAAATTACCAGTGTCATCTTGAACTGTGGAACGTGTAAAAATAAAAAGGAAGCATCAATTGGGGGATTTATTTATGAGGAGAACAGTGTTCATTTTAATCTTAACTATTAGTTTTCAAAATTTTAAAAACAACCTTGGTATTTTCAACTCTGTATGTATCTTTCTTCTTAGAAAATGTTTTGTGTTTTCAAGGAACAGAAGTAGAACCATGGTGAAGTGGGAGCCTTGGCTGTAAAGATGCCCGGTGCTAATTTTAAACATCACACTGTCGTCGTTTGAGCAGCTGGTCTTGAGACTGTCGCTTTAGCATATTACACCAGAATAAATCTGGTATTTTTATGAGAGGATAACCTCTTTATTAGTACTTGTATGAATAAATATCCGTTCTGCTCTTCTCTTCTCCTATTTTCTTCTCCTTCTTCCTCGTTCTTTATGAGCCCCTGTTTGTTGGTATGATTAATAACTCCTTGTCTTTCGAGGCTGTCTAAATCAGCTTGTGTAAGCTTGTTGTGAAATTTGTTTGTGTGTGTGTGTTCGTACTTGTGTACAATAGATCACCTGCCTCATTTTCTGAAAAAAAAAAACTGGTGATCAAAATAGCTCATCCCAAGCTGATGGTCATGGCCCCCCTGTTATTCCTCTCCTGTTCTCTATGGCAAAGGAATGGATGAGAGGGGAAGGGTTTTTTTTTCCTCTCTGTGAGATGCCCTCTTCTGGTGAATGAGAAGACTGGGTAATGAGGTGACACATGATGGGGTGATATATGAGAGGGAAAGAAAGGACAAGAAGAAGTAGCATGATTTCTATACGAGGGGGGTGGAAAGGAGAGGAGGGAAAGCAGACACCCCCATCACAGCTGAGATGACAACAAGAAGAAAGAGCTAAAGAATACAGAGGACATAGAAAACAGTGTTGAGGATGCACAAGTGATGATTACAAATGGTAATTGGTGGATAAGGAGATGAGGGCAAAGTGGGGAGAGGAGGTGTATAAATGAAGTAATGAGGGGAAGAGGAAGAAAGTCTTAAAAGATCTGATTGCATCTATTGTATTGATAGAACAAACCCGGTGAGGAGATTACTAAGTATTTGCTCTGGAGTCAATTTCCTCTGTGCTTACTTTGTAGCATGCACACACACACACACACACACACACACACACACAGACAAGCTCCGTACATTATTGCTGATAAGTAGCCTGTTATTTCCATTATTATGTTTCACACACTTTTAAAAGGGAAGTTGTACTGTATTAGCAGCTGTGTATGTCCAGTACAGAATTGATCCCAGTACAGAGCCCCATTGTTCCAAATGGAGAGAAGCCAACACTACTAAAAAGGCAAAACAATGGCCTCCGTCTGATTTTTATCTGATCGGATACTTTCTCAATGGTTTTGTCGCGTGTTTGTGTTTAGTAATAAACAATGAGGATTTAATTGACCAAATGCGAGAATCACACTGGGGAACAAGCCAAGACACAGATTCATATGGACACTTGTCTGCAAACACTTACCCGGACCTCAAATGTTTGCACTTTAAATACATACTTTATTCCCACTGTCTTAATAAATGGCTTCAGGCAAAGAGGTGTACAAGCAGAGATAGCAGAGAGAGATATTACGTGCACTAAGGAATCGTCCCATAGAGAGACTATTGCCTTGTAGAGTCCACCTTTAGGGTTTTCCTCTCTAACCTCACTTATTTTGTGGAGAGTTTTCTGGCCACTTCAATGTGTAACTTGGCACAAAGTGTAAGACTTGGATGGATTGACATTTTGAGCTTAACTTTTTAAAAATAACTTTCGTTTGGACCCAGTGGTCTTTTCCACCAAAAAGCACAAAACTTTATTTTTCCAATATCTTGATGGTCCAAAGCATGTTTTTAATTTGCACTTCAGCTGTATTGAGCTGTTCCACAAATCAGGGTTGATTTCCCTCCCCACTGGACTGACTTAATAAAGAAAAAGCAAAGTTTTCTTTTTCCTTTCTGTTTTTTTTTTTGTGTTCATTATTTCTTTTTGTTTTTACATTAATGGAGGGATGGATACCTAACAGGCCACTCAAGCAGTTCAAATCAGGTTTTAGTCAGTGCTTGTGGTAACATTAAAATGAGACATTCAAAAAGAGTAGCAGCCTTCAACAGCCTCCGAACACACGGTAAGGGCCAGCTGATTTTTCACTGACTATCAGTGGCTCTTAACGCCCACGCACTATATGATGTGATGTAAACCAGCTGCCTTGGAAATGATGGCGAAACTGTTATTGACTTGATGTTTAAAACTAAGCACAAGAGGAAAATGTAACTGCTCAATGGCAGAAGATGTGACGGCGATAGAAGAAAAATGAGAAGAAATACTCCTTTTGTCTTTGTACTGAAGGGCAGGTGTATGTTTATTGTCTACTGTGGTCTAGTGGGGGTCGTGTTCATCTTTGGGGGGAAGCTGTACTCAATCACGGTGTCTGAGACACAAAGAGAAGGGAGGTTATGCCCCATGGAACAGATTCATCTTCCAGTCGTCCGATGATTGATTCCATTTCAGATAATAGCCAGTCTCCGGTCCCACAGAACTCTGTTTTGAAATGTGGCAAGACGTGTTCCTCACAGATCCGCATATGACAGGAGCATTACTCTTAGTTAATCAGTCAGTGTGATATTGCTTCTTCTTGGATTCTCAATCATGGTAAATATATTTCAACAGTATAGATGAGAAAACCGGATTAAAGAAGCACAACATACAGCACATGTGGTACATGTAAAAACATGGCTGATCACTTGGTGCTATAATAGCCAAAAGGCTGAAACACTACTCGTTGGAACATGTATGTTACCAATCATATGTCTTGGGTGGAAGTTTGTGTTTATCACACAACCTAAATGTTTTGTATATTTATGTGTCTTTTACAGCTAAACATAGTGACGAATGCGGCTGGATGCGGAAGGTTAAGTTGAAAAATGACTGTTTGAGGGGAGGTAGTTGTGTGTCGTCCACATGGGAATCCCTCTCTTTGTCCGGAAGAGTGCGATGGCAGCGTGTCACTGTCTGTCGGGGATTATCCTCATTGCCTTGCTGCCTCCATTCAGTCTCTTCATCACTTTTTGTTGGACAGCATCTGAGCATAATCCATTGAACACACAAGAACACATTCGTCTTCCAGTACTTGCTGCCCTAATTTATCTTACTTTCACACTGTGTAACAGTGGTACATTTCAAAGGGAATGTTGGTCTAACCTTTACAATGCCAACGAAATACAATAGATCTTAAAATAAAAGTAGAAACCGTAGAGAGAAACTAGGATAGATAAGGCCAAATGGCAATTGAAACTAAAGTGTTTTTAATTTTGATCTATTGTTTGGCACTACTCTATTTAAGCATGAAGTTGTTTTGAGTGAAAAGGGAGAGCAATATACCGAAAGAGGATTCTCACCCACAGCATCTCTCAGCAAGTAAACTTGTCATGTTGCTCCTACTTATAACCCCGTGATGAATATCTACACCAAAACAAATATTACCTAATTAAACAAATGAGTAATAATAAACAACAGGAGCTGGTATGGCATCTGAATGCTTGAGACATAACCGATGTTTCCATTGTCAAGACAAGGCAGTAGTTTTGTAGCATCGTTGCATTACTGAAATCCATTTGATAGATTTATATAAATGTGTAGTAGTAATTGTAGTAATAGTAATTGTCCTCTACTTGTACCAGACTGCAGCATTGTGTTTATCGTTTGTGCCATCATACTGATGTAAGATAGCTGCCCATGCATCTATACACTTTGTTGCAACTTTGTTGTAAATTGTTGTCATTGTTGTTAAGTGTGACCTTTGACATTCTTATATTGCTAAGTACGCAGCCAGTCGTAACGTGTGAAAACACCTGTAAACACACAATCTACAGTATATCCGACACTAGTTTGACTTTATTATGAGGCTATTCGAGGGGCAAACAGCATATTTGCCATTTGGAAAGGACTTGGTAGAGAATGTTGTTTCATTTGACAGACAGAGATGATAAAACGACTCCCCCCTGACACTGAAGAGGGAGCAGCTTGCCATCCAATTTCTTACCATTTCAGAGAGACAGAGAGAGAGAGAGACACAAAGGAGAGAGAGAGACAGAGGGGGAGAGAGGCAAGAGGGGGGATCCCTCTTGACACCTGCTTGCATTGTATTTATTTTCCTTTATGTCAGATTGAGAGGGGTACTGACAGAGTGAGGGGATGATGGAGGTTATGGAGAGAAAAAAAAAGAAAATTTTGCAAGGTCGGACCAAAAAAAAAAACAACAACCCGACAAAAGACTCAGCGAGAGGCCTGTTTACACACATATCCCCTGGTGATGGAGTTCTTAGATAAGGGAGCCAAGTACACTATCTTATAACTTGGCTCTTAATCAGCTAAATTGTATTTATATTTAGTACTTAAATATCACATGTCAATAACTATGCTGATATACCGCTGCTACCCTTATAGTTGAGTATTTATATGTAGTTACTTACAAACCCGATAGATCAGGTTGTGGAGCTAAATTAAAATCCATATGATAATACTACAGTGGTGCAGTCATATTTAAATTTGAAGTTCAGTTCAGTAAACAAATCAATACGTCTACATTTGGGAGCCCTTTCCTGCCCGGTGTGCTAATACGGCACCCTGCCACATTCAGTGTCTGTTGGCAGGGGCTGCCGCTCTGAACACCTGCATCACAGACACCTTTGGTTTGGTATTAATGTCAAGCACCTGCTGTTTGCCTTTTCAGACAGTCTCGAATTGCCACCAGCCCCTTAGAGAAAATTCATGTGAAAAACAATAAAGTGTATTTGAGTCTCGTATGAATACAAAGGGCAGATATTCCCATGAACAATCCCCATCCACTATGAGGAAAGACTAGATATGGCCACGTAGTTCTTTATGTGGGGTTTGAATATGAATCGTCTCGTATCGTTTTATTTGGCCCGTACAGAGGGACAGGTGTTAAGCAGCAGAAGACCGGAACCTCTTAATGCCCTTTATGTTCCGTTTAGGAAGAACCTGACAGCAGATCCTGCTCCGCCTGCGAGGCTGCATATTCAACACAGCCCATGTTTAAACCAGCACTGCATCAGTCCAGTAGTTATATTAGTGATATTCAGACTTTCTTCCTTCTTTATAAACACCCCTCTCATTATTGCTGTAAAGGTCTTACTTGTTGTTTTGTTGGTTCTATGACGCAGGAACCGACTCCAGGCTGGATTATACCTCCCACAGCCTCCAAGAGCAAAATTACATGGTGTCATTGTTTTGTTTTACACTCACACTAAGGGACAAAAAAGAGTCAGCTCAGAATTTAATACTCCGACTATTGTTCATTTGTCTGAGGCATCTCTTTAAAGTTGTCCGCAAGACCGTGTGTCTTGACTTGTTCCACATTATTATACTGTTGTCTCTGCCTAATGGGGAGGGTGAGTTCTGTGTTCTACGTAACTAGTAATATAAAAGATATTTTTTTCATCAGCAAAAGAATAAAAGTTTCCCTGCTATGATGACACACAGACTAAAGTCGATACATTTTACAACATGGATTGGGTTTTTTGGGGGGTTTTTTTTGTTGATCTGTTTGAAAGACACTATTTCCACTATATTTATCATAACTGTCAACAATTCAACATAAGAACTTACTAGTAGAATATGTATTAGTATGTACATTATTGTTAGTCAGAGCCCGTTTCACAGCTGCAATGCTGGCTCACCGTAAAGCAGTCAACCTATTCCGTGGATGTGGTACATTGAATAGGGTTCACATGTATGTCCTCAACTCTGTGAGAGATTAGAATGAATTCTCTTGCAGCAACCCACTTTTCTGACACGCAAACCTAGAATCTATCTAGCTTGGTCATTTTAATTATGGTGATAATTATTCTGTATTAGTTTTATTTAATTATTTATTTGTAATGTTTCATTCCCTCTGTAAAGTGTAAAGTTTGTCATCATCTTTTATCTTCTTTTTCCCACAGACCAAGGGGCATTGTCCAGTTCAGATATTTGTTTTGTCTCTATCCATACTGTATATACTGGTTGTAAGACATTCTCACCAGTTAGTTTTCTTTCTTACTGTATAAAAGCCTTGAGTTTGTTGTGTTGCTGTCTCAGGTTGAAGACAAGTAGACCGTGGGGAACAAGTCTTTTCACACAGAGATGACATTATAGATATATATGTATATATTTGTGTGTGTACCTTACTACTCATGACCCTTCTTCATAATATACTGTGCCTGTGCCCTTGAGAATCCCCCCATTCTGCGTCTTATGCTGTTGTTTTCAGTATCTGTTCTTGCTTTTTTGCCATTGTTAGCTCTCTCTCTCTCCCGCTCTCTCTCTCTCTCTCTCTCCCCGCAACTCTCTTTATCTGTCTCCAACTTTCTTTGCCTCGTTTCTCTTCTTTCGCCCATGTGTACATCTCCCTCTTTTCTTTCCCATCTTCTTTTCTACCCATTCTTTTTCCATCTCTCTCAATTCCTCACTCTTGTATTGTTTAGCCAGTGGCTGTCTGCAGTGACTGACAGCATACAAACAACACTCTTGAGTTGTCGGCTAGAGGCACATGCGCACACGCAAACGCACGCACACTCCGTTTCCTCCAACAAAGATCATTTTTCAAGTCTTGTGGGAAATACACACATTTGCAGGCATGCGTACTGCCAATGCACAGGGCTCTTGCTCATTCTGTTTCACCACACTCAACACACACACACACACACACACACACACACACACACACAGCTCAAACATACATCACACATACGATAGACAGATACGACAGACAGATTGGTCTATCGTATGTGTGTATCTATCTGTGCACTGACAGAAAGAGTCACAGAATTGCACACACACACTCTCGGGCAGATGGATAGGCATAAATCTGACAACCTCATCGCCTGATGTCAATCAAAACTCTCAACAGCCAAGGCACACACACACACACACACACACACACACACACACACACACACAGACACGTTAGTACCCCGAAGATCTTGTCTCATCATAAAACAGACTTTTAATTAATCACTGAAATCAGTTTCTAGTCTCACAAAGAGAAATTGAGTGAACCACTCCAGGGCAACCTCTGACCTTGTGGCACAGGAGTTAGAGCCGGTCACCCACTAATTGGGGGGTCAGTGACCAAAACCCTGCTCCACCGGTCCTCCTGTCATAGTGTCTTTGCACAAGATGCACCTGATGGCTGTAATTATAGTATTGTGTTTGAGATCAGAAAAGTGTTATATTAGTGCAGCCCATTTCCCTCTGGTTCCTGCTCTGTTGGATGATTCTTAGGTGTATTAGACGTAATCAGTGGAGCCGGTCATCATTTGTACAATTATGTGTGGGAGATGAATGGAGGCAATTTTCATTTTAGCATCTCAAGTCCTTACATAAATTAAATGAAAAGGACAGGTCTTTGTTTTATGTGTTTAACACAGGGTGGAGGGTGTTCTTACTTTTGTTAACTAGTTAATTTGCTCACATGAAAATAAGTACCTTAGTTGACTTGATGGTGGAAGAAGCACTGATTGAACGATTTATGTCCTCCTGACCATATCTGTATCCCTGACATGGGGTGTCTGTCTCACGCAGGATGAAGGACCCGAGCTAAGACAAGTTATGCATCCTGATATCGACATGCACAGGCACACGCAAACGTCTCCCCTAACCTGTCCACCAGCCGTGTGGGCTGGTCATATTCTCCACTCTGCTTGATATTCAGGTCATGTCAGTTCCCGGCTGACAAGTGACCAAGTAGTTGGCATGGGGATTTAAACCGCATATACATTTACTTGTCAATCAAGAAAGCCCTTGTCACATGTTGTTTGTGGTATTAAGTAACATGCTCAGGGTAAGAGCAAGAACTTAATCCAGAGTTATATGGAACATATTGGACATAATTGCGTGTGTGTGCGCGCGCGTGTGTTTGCATGCGTGTGTGTTGTGCATTTGCTTGTTATACTATGAGCATCACACAGTCAAAAGAACGTGTCACACAGACAGGTAGAGGGGAATAAATACATCTGTGGCAGTTCCAAACAGTGGAAACATAAATTCATTAATAGTGGATGCAGCATGTTTTGTCATCTGTTGCTCAGTGTTGCTCAAAAATTTGAAGCATCCCATATACAAAAAAGAGTTAAGTGTTTATAAACCCAACAGATGAAAGCAGATGTTATGCTTGTCACTCAGACACCATCCCAGAAATGAACAAACTCTGTGTGCGTGGGTGGCTCTTCAGAGGCAAGTGATTGGCAGACAAGGGAGCGGGTGGCCACTGGATCCAGCGGTGATGATCTGTCCCCCTCAACTCATTAAACCAGTCACATATCTGGTCGGCGTGATGGGAATGATGCTGGGTCACCAGGTTTATTTTTCCCACTCTGTGCACGAGTGATACACACAGACAAAGTGGCCATGGAGACATGGAGTCAGGCATCATAATTTGCCAGTGGATGATGTATTCAAGGTGGAAGGGCACATAATGCACCACCTTTTATTGTTATACTAAATACTATTTAGTGTGCGTGTGTGTGTGTGTGTGTGTGTGTGTGTGTATACAGGGGGTCCTCGAGTTACGACGGTCGCGAGTTACGTTGTTTTCGTGGTTACGACACATCTCCCGTGAACTTCCTTGTTTCGGCTTAAGCGGTTTGCCCCGTAAATACATACAGACTTCGCACGGGAACTAGTTGGTGAGCGCTCTCTCTGTCTCTCAGCGCGCCTGCCGGCTCTCCAACACCTTCACAGCACAGCTAGGCTACTCTGCCTTGTGTTTACTTGTGTGAAATGGACGGCTGGCGGGGGGTGCAGCGGCAGCCGGTAAGGAGATGCACACAGACACCGATGCGTTCGGGATCGTGGCGATACCGTAGGTTTATTCACAATACAGAGTCTACAAGGTTGATATCAGAAATCTAAAGGAAATGCTCATTACACTCGTGATATCAACCCCTACAGTGACAAAAGGTAATTCACCATAGTAAACACTTATTGTAGGGTGGTGTTATAGCGACATCTAGTGGCACAGTGTATGCACAATGGCACAATGAATGTATGTTCCGACTAACGTCGAAATTCGGTTACGACACATTCTCAGGAACGGATCTCCGTCGTAACTCGAGGACCCCCTGTATATATATATATGTCCAATACCAGAAAGTAAAGTATTGAGTACACGTGATAAGTTCGCTCCAACAGATGATGAAGCCTCTTTGTGGCTGTTTCAGAGCACGTTCTGCAGCTCAAAGAGGCTGAAGAGGATCAGTGAGGCGAACAAAAGGAGTAATGCTGATGGAAAACCCTGCCACTGTTGATACGACTGGTTGACCAAACTCTTTTACTATCTCCGCCAAGCAAGCAAGTTACGTCCAAAACATACTGTCCAGGAATCTTTTCCTGTCAGTAAAAGGATTCATGGAGGAGTTGGATGAATAGGTTTTAGGTGACCTCAGTGCTGAAAGCATTTGGAGAACATGTTACATACAGTGGACAAAACAATAGTCCACTCGCCCCATTAGTTTAGGTTTATTTTCTTTTTTTATGGGGGACAGAGAGTTAGGTGACAGCAGTGTAAGTAAGCGCACAAACACAAGTGCAAAGAGGCATTAGACCTTTGCTGTTATTTGTCACTCAGACCGAGACGGTACGAGTGGCTGGCTGCAGAGGTGAAGTGGGACACAGCTGGTGTTGACAGCAGGGTGATGTTAACCGCACTTGTCGACTTGTTCCTTTGCCATTTCGTCTGTGATTTTAGTGGGTGAGAGTGGTTTGTGTGGAGAGAGTGAAGAAGCTGGAAAGATCTCGGCTGTCATTTGTCAGTCAGAGGCGATTCGGGACGTGGGTCCTGGCTCGTATGTTTAAGACAAGTGAGTGTCCTGTTTGTGGACACTGACAGCTGTCTGTTCATGTCCAGCCGCAGTCAAACACAAGGCACAGAGCGGTACTTGAGAAAGGTCAATATCCGTCCTCCTGGGACACCTGAGACATCACGAAATCTCTCCACTGTAGCCTTCACCTTCACTAAAACCTTCCAGGACACTTTAGCTCTACGCACACGTCACATATATCTAATAAGATAAGATCTAATTTGTCACATCAGTCACATTTAGTTATCTTCTGAATCACTGATGATTGTTGGGGGGTTTTTTCCCATTTTTGCATGTTTTTGCAAAAAAAAATAATATTCAGTCCTGCTGCTGTCAGTTGAGAACTGTCTCAGCTTCCTCAGTCAGATGTGGTGAAGGTCATCCATTGCTGTATTTCATTGTATTCAGGGTTAAGATGAAAAGTGCTCTCTCGCCTTCAGCTTGTAGAAAGTGCAGCTGCTCAAGTTTTAACAAGAAGACAACTTTAGACGAATTTACCTTTCAGCTTTAGAACTGATTCTTCTTCACTGCGCCACTCCTCTGCCATTAGCCTCACATCCACCACTTTGCTTCTACCGGTGTTTCCTTCGTCCTACTTCAGGACCAAATGTGACTGAGCATTTGTGGTCAGAGATCCTCAACTCTGAAACTTCCTGTCTGAGGATGTGGGACTTGAAGAATCACTGATATTTTTATTCAGAATCACTTTTTAAAATCTTTTCATGAAAGCCTTTTACTCATTTTAGTACATGATCCGAGCGTGTCTTATGTGTTTTAATATTTGTGTATTTGTGTTGTCATATTTAAGTTATATTCCTATTCGTATTTTATTTATTTACATATTTTATATCTTTTGTTTTATTTATTCTTCATATTTTATTGCAAGAGTCCTCATCCTCATCTTTGAACATCCAGGTCACAGATAATTGTCAGTTATAATCATTTTATGGACAGTTATAAAGTACACATAAGTGTCTTTACGGAGTACTTAAAGTTAATATACAACAATTGTCTTTCTGCAAGCAGAACATTTGTTTCCTTGGTTTCTATTCAGTGTGTTATCGTCTTGCTTTAGCACCTGACGGCCATATTGATGAGGCGGCTACCTTATTTGATCTGATGTTGAAGACTATTGTTGCAGTGCTGTTTGACATATATCTTTTTGTTATTCCTCCTTCTGCCATTGCTGTTGTCCCCCTCCTTCTCCTGTTTTGGCCTCTTTCTCACCACAGCTCACCACTAATCAATAATGAAACATATGCATCACTTGTTTTCATAGTTTGAACAGTCAACAAAGAAATATACAACTGTGCAATTGACATGCAATTCTGCAGCATTACATCCAACAGAAGTGCATTTCCCTTTATCTCTAATGTTGGCTTTCCTCACTGTTCAGTTATTTCAGACACGTTTGTCCCAGTGTAAAGCTGCAGTTGTTATAATGATTCACTAAAAAGCCTTACAGGGAGGTGAAATAATTCCACCCTTTGAACTGCTCACAGTGTTGTAATATGAGACAGATGGAAGCAATGCTGCATTTACATTAACGGCAAATGGCAGCAACAAGAAATTAACAGAGCATATGGGCGTAGATCAACAGTGTGTGCTTTTTAAAACAGGGGGATTTAAAAAACAAGGCAAGTCTTCAATAATTTAGGCCCTGTTCATTCATTATCTGGACACCGTTTGAATTTACAGTACAACTATTCTAATTTGACATAATTTGAGCGCACAAATCTCTATTAAGTCTTAATGCAATTACTTTGGTTACAATATGCCTCAGCATACCACACTTACTTATATTTGAAACATGAAATAAGCAAATTAAAATACACTTGCTTGTCCAGTTCTTGCAGTGAAAGGTGATGTCAAAGTTGTGCAAATTCTAGAAGAGAGCAGAGAAGAAGTATTGGTTGACAGGAGCAGAGAAATATAAAGATGCCATGCACATCAATAAAGAAACAGTATCTGTTGGCAGACAACACCATGGAGCATTTGAGGTCAGGCGACTTTGAGGAAAATGCCTCGTGTGAAGCTGTTCACAGATCCAGTCTGTAAACAGATTACAGGAGTTTATAGTGTATGGATAAAATGAACTAATTCCAGGGACCCATCATCCAACATCCATCATAATATCACTATCAGTGTGTAATGATGAAGCACCACATATAATCGGTGTGAGTGAGGTGTGGTTGGTTTGTTAGGCCACATGAAGAGTTCAAATGTTACGGTTAGTTACTAACTCTCTATAGAATTGTCATCTGTGCAAAATTCCACCCTCTTAAAGTCAAAGTGAAAAATAGTCTTGAAAAAAACTATACATTTAGGAGCATCTCCAAATGTGCATCTCTTCAGCCACTTCCTCAGCTGTTTAGACAAAGGTGACACTCTCTCTCTCTCTCTCTGTCTCTCTCTCTCTCTCTCTCTCTTTGGGTCTGGGTCTGTTGGCTGACATAAAAGGTTGTGTGAAAAATTACAGCAGTCCTGAATATTAGAAGTGCCTGCGAAATACTTTCCCGGCCTATCCATCACCACAGGGACACATGGGTCTATCCTGTGTGTGTGTGTGTGAGTGTGTGTGTGTGTGCGCGCACGTGCGGATACCTAAAAGTCACGGTGATAAACTTGTCGGTACTTTGTGTATGATTGGTGTGGGTGTTGTGTGTATAACCTTGCATATGACGTGCTTCCACATAATGGGACAGTTTGCCTGTTAACCTCACTGTGATGGCTGAATCCATCATTATCTCTACCACTACTACATCCAGCTGGACGCCCATGCACCCTGTTGACCTCCATGTAGAAACATCCCACACAAACCAACCTCTGTTTATAGCTCCCACCGAGATGTGTCCTGTCTGGACAGTGTCTAAATGATAGTGACGTAGCTGGCCTAAATGGACAGTGGACATGGTTTGGTACGTTTGCTGACTAAACTGCAATTTCCTGGTCATGGTGGGCCTCAAGCAAGAACATTTTTAATTTTTAGTTTTCTCATTTTTAATTTTTAGTTTTCTAGTTTTACATATAACACAATGCTTCCTGCTAAATATGTCAGGAAGTGTTTATTTTTTGAAAATAGCGTTGACTGAGTTAAAGGACCAGTGTGTAGGTATCTGAGAGTAAAAATGCAGATTTCATCTGACTGACTATCCCTCATCATCCATTTCCAAGCATCAAGGACAACCTACACTGACCTTCACATACATCAAATGTGAAAGATCCTCTCTAGCGCCATGTGTCTGGGCTTCCCATGGCAATGCAGCATCACACAACTCCTAGACTCCTGACAGGTTCAGAGGTCAATTTCAAGGTCAGTTTCCAACATTTAATTATGAATAATCCAAAGTTTTACTACCAATTCTTGCTTAATTATATATGGACCTCTCGTTCCACATGATTACCAGAGTGTGCTTCTAATTTAAAAAGAGCCCAGCACTGCTATGAGGCACATCCCGACCCCTGAACTGTTTCCCGGAGTTAATTTCACACTGAGAATGAGACAGACAAATGGAAAGATGGATGAAGAGAAGCGAAACAAAGAAAAGCATTGACAGAAACATTCATGGAGAGAGAGAGAGAGAGAGAGGTAGACAAAGAGAGATAAATGAATGAATGGAGAGATTGACTTTCTTTCTTCTGTTTGTGGAGAAATCCCCTATTGTGTTCTGGGCTTTTGCAATATTGTTCATGTGACATTCATGCTAGCGATGAATACTGGATGAAATAAAAACAGAAAGTGTGCAAGACACAGAGCAATAGGCAGCACTCGTCAGTGAAGCCTCGGTGTTGGACAGTGCAGCATCAAGGTGGAATAAAATCACCTGATTCATTTTTACATCATCGTCTTCGTGTTTTTGGAAATGAGTGACAGAGTGTGAATGAGAGAAGAGAGAGGAGGGGATTAGGGGAATGTGTTCATACTTAATTCTCTGTCATACATAATTCTCTATGTATGACAGTCTCCCTCTGTGTGTGTGTGTGTGTGCGTGCATGTGTGTGCGTGCATATGTGTGTGTGTAAAATAGTTACTGGCCTCCATATGTGGAGATGTATGCTGGTGATTATGTGTGCACCTCTTATACTGTAAGTCACGATTCAGGCAGTGAGTAAGGTTGTGATTTTCCAGGTCCTCAGGTTGTGTTATAGTTTATTGAATAGGCTCCGTGCTCCGTTGTATATTCAGTGTAATGATTATGGATCAAGCAACACCACTGAACCTCTGGCTAGTTTAGCGTATTGATCTGACACACTCCTCACTTCACTGCGCTCCCATTCGTATGTGTGCCTGTCGATAACGTGTAGACTGCTAAATGTGTTTAGCGCTAGTGTCTTTAAAAGAGAAAATCATTTGTCATGATATGATGAGGTTCGCTTGATGACAGGTGACAAATATCAGTGTTGATGAAAGTTAAGATGATACGAGTATATGTCCAGTTGAAAAGGCAGCGTTGGCTCGTTGCACCATGCAATTAATGATAATTCACAGCTGCACCCCGAACATGAATCCTATCTTCATGCACAGTGTCATCTGTATTTATGAACATGCATTCCCTTGATATCATTGTTTTTGAGATCTAAAATTATTTCACTGTATGTGTAGTACTTCTACATTCCAATAACTCTATTTATGATTAAAGCTGATAAATCTCTGATCAGCTCAGCCAATCAGTATCAGTATGTGGAAGTTTGTTCAAGGACATCGACTACTACTACAATACCCAGAAGCCTCACCGAGGTCCAAGCCCACAGTGAGAGCAGCTGTTGCATTGCTATACTCTATGCTCTGTTACTCTCCTAAGCATCGATTTGACATGGTGCAGTAGCTGCCACTTTGCTCTGCGAGAGTCTCCACTATCCCGGTGCCCTGTATGAATTGGATCGACCCATGTAAGTCTGATCCAAAGATTTTCAGACGCTCACTCTTGTGGATTCTATAAAACACAGCGCGTTTGTTCAGAAAGCGGCACAAAGCCGTTTTATCACAGAGCACCAGTCGGTTGATCAGAAGCAGTGAGGCAAAGCACACACCCAGAATATGTGCTTTACATAACTTTACAAACCCCAACGTCCTAAACTTTATTATATAGCAGTGGACCACAAAATGCAGCATTGCACCAAACCACAGTCGTTTGTTATTAATTTTCATTACTGCATACACACAACAACATAAGACATGACTCATCACCATTACACATTTTCTTTTTGGTAACTTGCAGTGTTGATAAATACTGAAAGATGGACATTTCTTCCTGTGTCAGTTACTAAATGAAAAACTAAATGCACGTGTATTCAGACGTTGGCTTTTCATGTTACAGTTTGCATTTTGTGTTTTTCGTGCATTGACCTTTGTTTGGAGATACTGCCATCAGAACCCGCCTGTTATAGCCCTATAGCTTCAAGGACTGGATGTTTTTTCTCCCTGCAGGGTTTTCTTTCATCTCTCACTCTCGGACAATCTGAAATGAATTCCTGGTGTTTTATGTTTGTATTCTTAGCTAAAGGTTATCTAAAGTTTCAACAGTGTGTTGTGTTTTGATAGAGGCAAAACAACTGTTTTGTCAACAGTTCAAAACTCAGGCTTCAGGCTTTTACTTTTCTGTTTTCTTTTTTTGCATGTAGTAGTCATGTTATTGTCCTTTGAGGTTGGATAAATGTATTAATAATCACATGGTCACATGAAGATACTGTATATCACTGAAGGTTGGATGAAGGCTGGTGCGAATACCCAAAATTCCCATTTCACATCAGTATTACACCCTTTTTTTTAATGTTGGTTTAATTTTGTATTATGATGAAGAATGTAATGAGACTAGATGTTTGTATCATTTATAAATAATTCTGCTATAACAATATCAGAAAGCAGATGAAGAATGTAAGACAGTGGATAATTGCACTCTATGCAGATGAGGAAACTGTATACGTGAAAGGAAATGTTTACTGCTTTCACCTGACTCATCGTGATTCTCTGAATGCCCACTGAATTGCTCTCTCTATATCTCTGTGTTTTCAGGATGGGATGGGGAACCTGCGGGTGACAAAGGAAGGTGTCAGACTGGAGGGAGTGTCTGAATTCTTACTGCCTTTATACGTCAAAGAGATCCAGTCACGTCGGGTAAGACGTCATGTCTGTTTGGTTTTGTGTTTATTTGTGCGTCTGCATCTCAGAAAGAAAACCATACCCTAGCTAGCAATAACAAATGTTTGACTAGTTTGTGGTCATTTGCGTGCATGTTATTTGTGGTAGACGTCAACCTGTCTACAATTACTTCAGTCTATCAAGGTTCAGCTGCTTTTAACCTGTTTGGGAAAATGTATACAGTATGTATTACATGTGTCCTTGGTTAAAATGTGCATGTGTGAGAGCGTGTGTTAAATGCATCTATGTTACAACTGCTGCAATCAGCAGATGTGTGATTTTTATAGCAGTGCGGGTCCACGTTTGTCATCTTTATGACGTTACAGCCGTCTATATGATCCAGCAATTTCCATATCTCCATTGATCACAGCTATCACAGAATCATCGTTGATCCCACTGACACGATGTCACTTTACACAGGACACTGTGTTTCAGTGTGCGCAAGCCTGTTTGTGTTCACTGGCATGAATATTAAGCAGGGGTATATTGACGTGAATAGCGTCGCGCTGTCAAAAGCAAATTATAGGTGTGTCAGTGCAGCTGATCACAGGGTTTAAGGAGTGTAATAGAAAAAAAAGGGACATTATAAATGCAAACGCTGATGGGAGTGTCAGAATTAAGTGCCAGCAGCACGGCTCGATATTGTTTCGAATGCCATTGTATTGGTTCTCATCATGTCCAAGCCTTCCACTGGCTACTTCTGCCATACGAATGCACCGCATCATAAAGCGCAACTCAACTCGGAGATAACAGGATCATCCACAAACACTTGTGTAGATGTAGTTATGTGGGGAATAGATAAGTACACTGTTGACGAAGCCGATCTGTTTTTCAAGTAGAGGATAAATCAGGTTTTTACTGCTTCAGCTGCTGCTGCCTCATTATTTTTCCACATTCTGTGGATGTGTGTTTGTGTGTGTGTGTTTTTCTTTACATTGAAGATATGTGTCATCTGGCACAGAAATCAGATTTTAAATAACAGTCCAAACATCAAGACAAATTAAACGTGAGGTGTTTCTAACGCTGCCAGTTCAGCATCTGTACATTTAAATATACTGATTGAAATTAATTCAGCTAAATGATGGAATTGTAAACTAAAGTGTTATGAATAAAATGTTACCTAATTAATAATAATCTAATAACAGGTTGCAGAAGTTGGGAAAGGATTTATATAATGAAGACCCTTTTTTCAGTATTTTCAGTTTTCATGTTGGACAAATTGTACTTAATCTGCACATTCCCATGTCACTATCACTCATCCAAAAGCTGACATTAAGGGGACGTCCACACCTCGCACTGAACAGGTATTACCCATTTGACAGAAATGCAAAATCACATTTGCGTCAGCCTGATTAAACACGAGTCTATTTCACCCAAGTACACTGCTCTCAAGATGGCAATGAATAATATACCACTGCCTGACTTAAACCTTCACACTATTTACCGAGACAAATATAATAAATCACCGGGGCTGTACGATTGTGTGCCACACCTGATCAACACTTTCCTTTCCTGTGAATGCTCTCAAATCTGTGGACAACACAGTAGTGATCTGCACAAAGTGTCATTTTTTAAAAGTGTGATGTGCTGACACTGTGTATGCATGTCAAGACCAAAGCCAAGCCAACAGCCATTTAGACCTCTACAATAAAACTGTGGCAAGACATTAAATCAGGACAACGATATGAGACATTACTAACGTTCTAAGTGTTCTCAAGAACAGTGGCATCAACTGTAGCAGCATCATCCGGCTTATGTCTTATGTCCCTGTAGTGGGTGTGTTTGGGTATCACTAACACAAAGTGCTGATAAATAACTGGGATATTAGACGTTTAAATCAAATGACAGCACTCGAAATCAAAATCGTTCTGCCTGGCAATGGCAACAGACACAGACCTAATCGAAAACCTGGTTACACAGACGTACACAAAAACAACATGTTTACCCCAATTTGTGCCATACATGTAAGAAATGTCATGTTTTTGGAGCTGTAAATGGGATTCATATTATCTATGACCTTTACTTTTATCCTGCAGGTTTATTACTGTGTAGTATTATATGAAATACAATGGTTCAGATTATGTGCTCAGAGAATTATTTATTTATGACTTATCACTTTTGGTGATACCGCCTGTTACAGTGTGTGTACAGGCACGTAACAGGCACATAAAAGAGCAGCATCTTCAGGGGAGAGTTTGTTTTACAGCCACAGCTAAACCACCACCATTATCACAGTGGCTGATAATGACCCTCGATGGGATGGGAAAAGAGACTTGTTTCAGGTACGCATTAAGCAAATATATTTAACAGGTGTTACATAAGAGGTAGTAGACAGGAGTGGCTTTAACACTTGGTGCTCAGCCAGCTATGATGATCACCAGAAGGCACCAGACAGGGAAGTGAAATGCACCAGAGAGACACAGCAAAGAATTCATCAGGCGTTTGGAGGCACCAGAGAAGCTTTGAGAGACACATGACCTGGAGCGACGTGTGTGTGGCTTCTGAAATAGAGCTGCGAAGCAGCCAGAAATCTATGCCAGCGCTGAGAGCGGCATCACGGGCGAGGACCTGGATATCAAACCGCGTTGTGTACGTGCGCTGACAATAAATGTAGGGCCACATGGCGAAAGACAGAAGACTCACACTGCCAATGGAACATTCAAAGCCCATTTTCATTGGAGAGATCATACTTCAACAAATATAGATCGTGATAGTGGTGAACACAAATGTGTGGATGTGTGGTACTGTATATTGTTGTGTGTCTGTGTCAGCGACAACCTTGTGCAAATATAGATATAAACTGCAAATTGAATGGTACAACCGCAAGGCAGGACTTCTAGGTTTCTCTCACAATGTGTTTATCTCTGGGATTTACATTCTGTATATATTCTGTGTAATCATATGTATGTAGTTTGAGGATGACGCCACTGTAACCCAGAGGCAGTGGGATTATCATTAGAGGGGCTGGCTTTGTCAGGTAGTTCATGGTGCCGCGGTGCATTTTAAAGGCGCAGTGCGGATGCAGCGTTCACTCTGTGTCTCACTCTCTTTTCACTATTCCCACAAAGGCCTTCCTGAAATGACACACAGGCGTACGTGCACGCATCCACATACACACAAACGCGGACTCTTGCCACCTGGTCCCTGTAATTGTCTCCGCAGGGATGCAATGACGACCTATCACCACCACACAGGGCACAAAGAGAGCTTTATTTATTTTTCTCACCCATTTTTTTTTTGATTCAGCTTTTCCCATTACCTTGATCTTTTCCCATGTACGCAGTGTTTTCTTCTTCCATCCCCCGTCTGTGTCTTTCTCTCCCACCTCTGTAGTGATAGTGGCTCCCAGGAGAGTGGCCTAGTTATGTGCAGTAGACTGCTGGGATAAAAGCTGAGCTTCCTGGAGAGAGGGGGGAAAGAAAAATCCATAGCACAGACATTTATGGTTGGGAATGATGTGTGAGGGGGTGACGCGAGGTATAACAGAAAGCATGTCTTAGGAGGTGGAGCCCGATTAAATGATAATTAAAATTCCCAAAGAGATTAAATGATGAAAGATGAAAGAAAACATTAACGGATATAGAAATAATGGAAAAGTTCAAAGCTGCCACAATTAAAAAACTCCTCTCATCCATATCCTGCAACACTGCTTCAAGGAGGACCGGAAGACGTGGGGGGTGGGCGTAGGTGAGAGGATGCCATAACTTTATTTTTGCTGTTTGTCAGTTTTAGATTTATTACTCCCTCTCTCTGCCTCGCACCGTCTCCGCGCTTCTTCTCTGGGGACCTGAGCTAGCTGAAACTTCTCCAACTGTGGAGCTGTAATTGAATAGCAGAGAGTTCTAATGGAGCATTAGGCTGGTCCCGTCTTGGCAGCCCCTATTGATTTTGACTTTGCAGCATTGTAAACAATCCGCGGTAAATGTAAGTGAACGGATGCAGACCTTGGTATGGGCTATAACTTGAGGGCTATCGCTGTGCAGCTGTTGCACTGTAGCTAGGCTGAGTGTTGCTGTGCTGGACTTGAATAGCATGCAACGTGAAGGAGCTCACACTTTCATTCTAAGGATAATGGCAGGAAACTTTTGTTTGATTTCTGTTTCTTTATGTTGAAGTTCTCTGTGTTGAAGAAACCGATGCCACAAAGTCACGCCGTCTAGCACACTTGATTTTAATTGCATGTCGTCTAGGGTGCTTGATGCTGGAACATTTTTTTTCCCTGGCAGAATAAAAGCATTTTCATATTTCATATTTCTTCTTATTTGTTGTTGTGTCTTGGATATAGACTGGCATGTTTTTTTTATGTATATATCCACAGTGTTTTCCATCATCAACATTGTATAACACTGTGAAGTTGATGCCTTTCATGCAAAAGAAACCTTTAAGTTATAACCAGGAGGCTCAGTCTCGAGGAACGTTATAAATTGCATCTCATCTTCAATAGGTATAATATGTCACATGAAGCGAATGACTCATATGCAAATGATGTTATTATGATCAGCAATAGCATTGGCGGTGAGGTTTTTTTTTTATCTTGCCACAATATTCCGACCCCTATAATGAGCAGGTTTCTGATGCTGTTCCCAGCAGTCTCAATCTATTTGTCTTGTTTGTGATTCATTAAAAGGGTACATATAATTCAACACTCTTCTATGTCATTAAGGCAAACTGTGGTTCTGCACAGTACTATACATAGAGTACTATATCACTGACATGACAGTTGCTATAGTTGCAGTTGTGGTGGAAATGGTTCGAATCTAAAAAGACTCCTCTGATTTGTATCAGCTTCAGTTGTTCCTACTCCTGCTGACCACACTGCCACTGCCAGGATGCATTTTCTTTTTCAGTGCAGCTTGTTTCAGTGGAGCATAATATAGTTGCATGTACATTAGGTCATTATATGCCTGAATGTATTATAGTCATTCCCAGCTCTATATTTTCATTCTGGGACCAAAGTAGCTTTGCATAAATCACAGTTCATTTTTTTTCCTCAGACTGCTTGTTATGCACCTCCGACTTAAACGGGCACTATTTTCTCAGGCCTCCTTAAGTCGTCCCCCTAAACCTCCTCTTTCTTCTGATTGGCGATGACAATAAACTGTATATAACTATGTAATTAGTGGAAATAATCAACATAACAGCTTATTATATGATGGATAATTTGATATAAAGACGAGATGATCTGCTGCTTTCTTTCCTTACGTTTCGTTACCATAAATGGACACTCAGCGTCCTCCAGTCCAACACGTGTAAAGTGTATTTGATTAAACAGCATGTCACCTTTAGCGGGTGGCTCTCAGCACATGAGAATTTCTCCCGCCGCCTGCAGAGAGTAATGGCTGAGACACGCTGTCAGCGATAATATGTGTGTGCGTCAGAGGATGAGAGCTCCATCAAACAGACCCATGCAGCGCTTGTAAAATGTCTCCGCTTCTCCTGTGTCGCCGGAAACATTCAAAGTGATATCAAGTAAGATGTCAGAGCACAGTTGATGTTTCATTTGAATATAACAGAAAAACGAGACGCTTGACTTCAAGATCCAGGCTAAGGCAAGTGGAGAATATGCGATCTTCTTTTCGGAAAGGACAAATATGTTCATGTTGTTGTTCAAGACTCACAGCGGTGTGTTATTGAGTATGTGTTATGTTTTGTCTCGTCACGCGGGCAAATGTCCAAAGTCCTGCATGTCCACTGTGTGAGCGCCCAGCATGTACGCGTGGACCAGACATGGTCGCGACCCATGTAAAAATAGTCCCCATTAACATTTAACTGTGTGTCTCAGAATGTCAGGACAGAGAAAGTCACATTGGCCCTTGAGGGGAGAGCGGAATCCAGACAAAGTGAATGAGAATATTAATCCCTTGCTCCAAAAGATCATTCCGGTCCTCTCTCCAGCTGCTGTCTCCGAGGTCACATCGTCCAAAAGCTGCAACAAATCCGCTCGTCTCAAAACCTGCCTGGAGAAAAAGGGCACGTCATGCCGTGCCATCTTAACTGTGAGCCTTTTGCTAAAGCTGTCATTAAATTTGATATCGCATCACCCAAATTCCACAAAATCTGCCACAATCTTCCTCATCATCTCAAACCATCTGTGTTTATGGGTTTATGGCATCAAATACAAAGCCTAGAGCACAGTGCACTCTTTTCTACCAGGAAGTCATTTGATTGGTTTGTTTTGTTTTTTGTTTTTTGGATTTTTTCAAGCTTTTGGGAACTGTCAGGATAAATTACAGTTTAACACATTCCAGAAAAGAAGACACAACTAATAGACCATAGACTGTAAAGTACTTTGCTTTGTTCCATTAAGCCTTTGTTATTCGAAGTCTTACTAAGAGGGAAAAAAAGCTGCGGTCGTCTTTTTAAAAAATGTATTCTCCTCTCTTATGCCACCCGATAGGTATGCCCATGAGATGATATGCCTGCTTTAATAAGCTGGTTCACAAAAAGAAAAACACCTTCCCCTCATCACAGCTTCTCCAGGCTTCAGGCAGCCATTCTTTTCCTCCACATCTATAAATGCTGCCTTACCGGCATAAAGACCAATGAGTGCAGGCCCATCAGCTGAGTGCCAACACTCCTTTTAGTCAGCAACACATGCTCTGTGTCAATGATAGTTGGCTGCACTTCCTCTCAACTGCAATTTTATTTTAGACTTTTATTACCAAACACCCAAAGTTGCACTGTTTGTTCATTTGTGTATTATTTTTTTTTTTGCAGTTTTGTCGAATTCTACTTTAAAAACCATGACTTAAAGCAAAAAGAAATAATGTGATTGTTCCCTTACATCAAGTAAAGCTGAGTGTTAAACACCTCCCGGTCCTGCTGTCTGTGAAGTAATTGGCGTGACGATCTGGCGAGCGGATACGTTTATGCTTTCAGATTTATCTTTTCGCCCGCGGCTAGTTCCACTGATAGCATCAGTTGAAAACGAGGGCCCACGTTCATGGTAAAGGGACATATAAAGTTAAACATAGATGTTTCATTCCACATTCCGAGCCATGCATTTCCTGAAGTGTGCTAATGCATTTGCACAGTGTAATCACCATGTCAAATTAAGTACAAAGAATGTATGCTCGGACATGAGAGGGATCCATGTCAGCTAGATTTACTCCAAACCATAAGATGGAACCCACCGTGATTAGTATCTGAGGACATGTTTAAAATTATCATTAAATAACTGGGATCAAATTTTAGTGTTTGTATCCCCCTCACGCTCCCCCTCCTGCCTGTGCCAGTGTTCTTCTGCTCTTATTTATATACATCACCACATATCCATCGGTTTCAGCGCACATAATTGTATTCAAGAGTCGTCTGTCTACTTTAGATAAATTCTAAAATTGCTTCACCACAATAACCATGAAAGTCCAGACAAGTTTAACAAATAAAGACATTAGACAGTAAAGGAAGGTTGCTTAAAGAAAATGTCAGATGTTATGCTTGGGGTTTGGTGTGCATGGTTATGCACAGCATAATGCACATCAGGTGGATAATTTCATGAAGCTTGATCACTTTCTGGTTCCATGACAGCTCTCTTTGTCTGGAGTAAACGCAGCGCCCTCCTGTGCCCTTTAGGCAGCTTCATTTTCATTTCAATAGCCCACGCTGCTGATGACAATTAAGGAAGAACACGGAGAACGTCACTCATTTGACATTGTAAAAGCTGACAGACAGCTTTTATTTTACTACCACCAAATATTAAAATCTCAATCATGACTTTTTCATACTAATCACATTCTAAATATTGTAAATTGAGTTTGGAACATTGTAACGTAATTCTAATCATTACCATTGTGTGCATTATGATTATGCAGTTAATGTGATAACTAACATCTGACACTTACATACCTGTATGCAAACATATCTAACAACAATAAAACCGTCCATAATATGTTTAAACACATTATTTTGTTTTCTGAGCTGCTTGTGAGCAGCATTTCTTCTTTCCTCCCAAAAATACATTGAACTGACAGTGTGGGTGCATCTGTACATTCACACTGTCACTGCAGGAGTGACGTATGCAGCGTGTTTCCAGGGGAACAGTCGCAGTCCTCTATGTGAAATTAATTAAGGGTGGACATTTGAATTAATTAACTGGACGGGAGTGTGGCATTATGCCGCTCTGGCCTTTTGACATTAAACATACACACACACCCCACACAAAGACACACATGCTCGAAGTGCGGTAACACACATACGGATTGAGTTTAATTACCAGTTTGGAGATCATTGGTACAATGTGGTTCAGCCTTAATTACTTATTGTACTGGCCCATCTGTGCGTGTGTGTTTGTGTGTGTGTGAAGGAACTTGCATGACAACAGAAGATAGTATATTGATGTGCTGCGCTTCACTTCCATGAATCTTAGTGCAAAGTAAGCAGGTTTCATTTTATGCTGCTCCAGTGTAGCATCCACATCTGGCAATTGTTACGTCTTATGTTAATTCAGCTAGAAAAGGCAAAACGTTGCAGTAGCAATACTTGTCTGTGCTCAAACGTTCAAATTCCCTAGAGCAATGTTCCACCAAACAGATGTGTTTTCAGTGTAGAACAGCCACCGCAAGCGTCATAGTTGACAATAAAAGTTTTTGTAGTGTTCTGGTTGGCAGGGGGACAGCAGCTGGAGATAACTGGGAGTTGAAATACACAGAAACAATGCAAAAGTTGCACACCATAGTGTGAATTCAGTTATCCACCTCCCACCTATAGTGCTGCCTGATGACCAGAGCTGATGTGGAAGAGGGTCGGTATTGTATTGTTTTGTTTTGTCCAAACTAATCAGTAGTGTTCTACGTATCATCAACATTTTAGTGGACGTTTTTTGACAATACATTTTTCAGAGTTCAGGACAAAGTTCTTATTTCCGGATGTCTAACAATGGCCCACACACCTGTTTCCTTCTCGCTATATTGCGGCAGTTCGTCTATCAGGCTTTTCATAGCACAGTCTAAGTGGCTTGCACTCTTGCGCAGGTTGTGGACAGTCCATGAGGAGAAGGCGGTCACGGTAAAGTGCCAAAGTCCCTGTGTGATGGTAAACAGCCTCAGGATGAGTATCCTCATGCATTTGTAATCTGCGTTCATAATTGCAGAGCTGAACTCCTGAAGTAAATTGAGAGGGGAACACCTAATGGTTAAGTGCTCCATGCCTGGTGAATAATTTGAGGAAAACACTGTGACATCAGTGCAGATTTGTTGATTAGGCTTGGCAAGTTTATTTAAAGCGTCGCACCGTTCAGACACAAGGCCATTCAAAGAGGAAATACAGTCAAATAAAATGTTAAAAAAACATGAAAATTTCATTTTTGAAACAGTGAAAGAAGGGAGTTCAGAGGGCTTTCCTAAATGCAAACAAGAAAGACAGAATTTAGGAATGTTGCGCCTCTGCTGGCAAGTTAACCTGTCTCAGATTAACTGATTTGATCATTTATTTAATACATTTCGTCCGTTTTTGTGAAGGTGTCAACAGCAACACTTCGGATGAGCTGCCGCTGTCTGGTTGATATTGCAGTAGGACCAGTGAAGATGCATTAAAACATTCCAGAGTTCTGAAGATAACCGCATGAACTTGATTCTTTGTTTTGCACCAGCAAACACAGTAATACTGCTTAATGTCTTGATTGTGTTGGACGTGTTGGCCTAATTTGTCTGGGCTGTGTGTATGAAGTTGGACTGGACTTGGACTGAGTGGTGTGTTCACACATCTCAGTCTGCTGTATATAACTACTTTGGCCTAAAAACGTGAGGTACTAAAAGTAACACATTTATCAGTGATTTTATCAAAAGTATCAAAAATATTAGAGAACCAAAAGATTGTGAAGGACCATCACACATAACAAAAAGAGCCAAAACTAGAGTTGACTAGTTGATGGGGAAAATTATAGGAGCTGGCAGAGACGTCTGCTTTCAGGCAAGACTTATCTCGTCCCAGAAGTGGCTGCAGTCCTTCTCTTCCACCCTGCCAACCCCAGTGTCGTCCATCAGGAGGTATTTCTTTAAGGCTTGTTGCCAGAAGTCAAGAAGCTTTTTCCCTCCATTAAAAACAAGGTAAAAGTCGCAGTTTCCCATAATAATTCGCAGCGCATTATTTTTTAACAACTATTCTGAAATCACACCATGCATCAGAGAACTAAAAATGCTTTCTTAACAGTGATGCTGTTAATCCAGAGATGGGAGAGTAACCTTGGTCGTATCAGAAGGTACCAGCAAGTGCTGTGGCCTTGTCACTATACGTTCTATTCGCTTATACACTCCATCTCATAAGTCTATTCCTGGCAGCTTTTTACACTGGTGACTCTAAATCCAGCTCCATAACACAGAAGCCTGGGAAGAGGACGCACACAGACATAAGAGGCAAACTCATTACCGTTCAAATTGGCAGACAAAAGGAACAACGGGTGCTGAGAGCAGGTGCTGCAGTTATCCATTAATAACATATGATGCAAAAGAGATATGAAAGAAGACAAAGCAAATTTAGCCTGGATCTGCTGGAAGATTAAGACCCACATCGAAACAAATAGGCAGGAGCCACCGTCCAAAACGAACGGCAGGCCTGAGAAAGCAGGAGGAGCAGAGACAAAGTCAGAGCGACAGCCAACTGCTGTCGTACTTGATATGAAATTATTGGTAACTAAAAGTCCAAATTCAGAATTAATACGTTCTCATGAATCATTTGCCCAGAAAGCCGAACCATGACAAGCTCAAGCACCTTTATTATAAATGTGGGAATTGTAAATCTCCGGAGTTGCTTGAAGATGCTTTGGCGTTATGTGATGTACTGTAAAAATGGCCGAATGACTTTAAACATACCCAACAGGGAGTGCAGACACATACAGTACTGTAAATGTAATGAACAAGAAAGGATGTTAACGGACACAGCAGAGGAACTGCGATTAAGGACTAAGCACTGGATGGAGATGAAAGTGAGTGTAAATAAGTGGGGGGGGGGGGGGGGGGGGGGCGGGGGGGGGGGGGGTAAGACGGTTGAAAGAGAGGTCAAGGGAAAGTAAGAGAAAGACGACAGGAGAGAAAGATGAAAGCACATTATTTTTGTACTTTATTCTTGCGTCCACGTGCTTTTCCGTGCTTTTCCTCCGCTGGACCCATCCCGGGTCATCGGTTGCTTCTTGTTGAACTAATGTTCTACATCTATGAAAAGAACATTTTCTGGTTTTTAGTGTTTACAATCTCAGCCTTCTCGTCCTTGGATCCTTTTTCATTTTTCCCACTGTTCTGCCACTAGACCTCTGGCTCCACATATCTCTGGATTCCACAATGGTGTTGCTTATTCATGCATTTATTTTTTTTTTTACTTTTCTTCTCTGTCAGCACCTACCTTTGTGGAAAACTTTGCTTAGTCTTGACTTTTACATTATTTTTATATCTCTTGAGCTCATTTCACAGTGGCTGTATTGAGAAGCAAACGAGAAAAGAGGCCGATGTACTTTAAATTCATTGTGATGGTTGATCTCAAGTTGTGCACACTCCTGATACTTTATGTAATATTCACTTTTCAGTGTGTTATTTTCCACTATGTTTTCTTCTTGCCTTCTTCAGGTCATGTTGAAAACTTAAAACTGTTATTTACAGAAATTATAGAAGAATAAGCAATTGCCTTTTTTATGCATCTCTATTTTTCTGTTTGCTGTTTCAGACTCTCTCTCCCCCCATTTGTTTTACATTAGTGACCAGGTCCATTTCACTTGTCCTATTCTTCGAAACCATTTCATCCTATGCAGGGGCGCCGCCAGGAATTTTGGGCCCCAAGACAAAAAAAATCAAATTGAGCCCCAATATATATATATATACTCTCCTATTTTTTGGGGCCCCTGTCAGTCAGGGGACCTTGGAATACTCCCAACTTTTCCCCCCTACACAGCACCCTGATACTCTGTCACTCATTTAAATCCAATTAATTTGCTGTTGTGTCATCCTTGCAACTCATCCCTTCTGAATTGCAGGTTTTATAGTCAAAGTGGGAACCATACAAATCTTCAAAAAAATCTTCAAAAATAACATTAACACAGGTTGCCCTTAATTTATGTATTGTTATTTGCATATCCAGAGTTATACTTTGTCTATATCATTTAGATTTCCTCCACATTTACTCAAACCTGTCATCATGGACACACGATTGTGTCTACGTTATGACTTTCTTCTCTTGGCCCTCAGTTGGGAAAAAGTGACTCCATGTTCCATATTATAGAAAATGAATTATTTCAAACAGGTTAATTTAGCTCCATGGGGTTTTTTTTACCGCTGTCATGTTGTATCTTTCAAATTCTCCCTTCATCTTTGGAAACAATTTCCATGTTCCATTTTAGGCAACGTTTCACCATCACGACAATCCACTTTGCATCACTCATGTCGCACCCTTGTAAACCATTCCCAGTAATTATGGAGGTAGCTACTCGACTGGGGATTTTATCACATGGCTGAGAGCTTTGTAGCGAGGCCAAATTCAGGAAGTCGCAATCACAGAACAGCAAAGCGCAAGACATATTGAACTGTTAGAAAATGTGCCAAAAAGCCCAGAGAGCTTTAATTGAAGCCTCAGTTCAGAAACTGAATGCAGACAGAATGGCTTCACTAAAAATGTTCCAGACAGGTTAAACACACTCATATGGGTGTGTATGTAAACTATGTTAAATCTTGTTCATTTGGCCGGCTTCCTTCCTTAAAGTGTTTCTGAGTAGAAATACGAAATGTATTTGTGTTTTTGCAGGATTGGGTCTTTCTGGAAAATTTAACCATGTACGCTCACACCAGTCTCAAGCCGCCAGTAAAAAATTGATGTGTTTAAAACACATTGCACATTTGAAGCTGCAACAGGCCCAATAACACTGCTCCCTTGGGGCAAGAGAGCATACATTATTTAATGTACACTGCCATGGGACAAGCTGGGAGGCTGAACTAGATAAGATTACCTGGGCACATGGTAGAACAACACATGTTGGTGCATTTCTGTGCTCAGCATCTCATAATCTTGGTAAAACACAAGCCTAAGATCGGTTCTGGTATTATTTTATATTTATACGTTTTCTTGATTTTCACGTAAGGTCTAAACATGGTCTCTCTATGAATGAAATATGTCAGCAATGCATTGAGGGATTTCTTTGGATTTAGGCAAACTTTCATTTGGACTGAGCCAGAAATTGTTTAGAATTTGAAGATCAAGGTCACTGCCTCTTCAGAAAACACATTTGTGGTCATTTTCCAGAATTTATACATTAATTATGGCAACATTTAAAATCTATTTCTATGACGGTAATACAGTACGACTTTGTTTTGTTCCATTTAGTTTAACTACAATTGGGCTGCACAGGGTTTAGTTTAGGTTTTAAACTCATAACAGGGAGTCAGAGAATCAGCTAATACATTTATGTGCTGTGTTTCCCTTCACAGTGATTCCTTGAATATAGATTAACACTTAAACCACAAGCCTTGGTTCTTTTTATAGATGGTAAGTGGACTGCCTGTATGGCGCACTTTTCAAGTCTTAACAGCCTCTCAATGAATGTGTTTTAAATTACACTTAGGTTTCACCCATATACAGTCATACAGTACTTCTTTATCTAGTGCTTTTTCTATCGCCCAAGCATAGACCAGCCATAGACCAGCAACGTAAGTGTCTTTTATGTCTGCTGGCTATGATAGCTACTTGATCCTGCTTGCTTTGAAGGGACAGATTGTTCTGACTTTGCAGAGGCGACAAGGTTGAAGAGAAGAGTCTGTGGAGACATTAAAGACAGAAAAGTGTTTAAACGCTCACGTACACACGTAAGCACTTGTAGAACCCTGGGTTCGGTACAAATGAAACGGGATCTGTTATGATCCCCTGGGCGATTGGATGGAAGAGAAAGAAGGAAACTGCTCGAAGAAAGAGGTGTAACAGTGCAACAAAGCATATGACACAGCACCAGTCATGACTATATGTGTGTGTGTGTGCGTGTGCGTGTGTGTGTGTGAGTGTGTGTGTGTGTGTGTGTGTGTGTGTGCGCGTGTGTGTGTGTGTGACAGCCACTGCAAGTCTGAAACTGGTCGATACTCTATTAGCAGCCAGACATGTCTGTGTGTGCAAGCATAAATATATACACACATGCACAAGCATTTATACATTTAGACACAATAGGGTGAACACATATGTACTGCAAAGATACGTTGTCTGAGACGTCTCCTGACATGCACCTCTCTTAGTTTCAGCATGTATAAGTCCTTTGATTGTTTTTATGTACTCAGCTATCTTACCCTGTTACTATTTGAGCACACATAACATTGTTAGTAATGTTGTGTGGCCTTAAGTGTCATACATGTCATATGCTGAGCGGTATGTGTAGTATTTCATTTGTTAGCACACACGGCTACATGTATTGTTGATGGATTTGTTCTGCTGGTTCTCACTATAGTCCCAAAGTACAGGATCACTCATCACCTCGCTGCTTCATCACCATAACAACGCAATCGAGTTCACTTGGCCTCCTTACAAGTCTTAACAGACACAGCGAACGTACCTAAATGATGTTTATAAAGAGCCTTTATAATATACACACTGTAACACACACAGTACACACACTCTCCATTGTTGGATTTGCTCTGCATGTGTGCAGGGGGTAAATACACATAATATACTGTATACTGCATCCTTGAACAAAGCATGCATACACAACCAGGTGTAGATGATAAGCAATTGTGTCAGACTGCGCTTTTATATGTCTGTGTAGATTTGGATTTGTGTAGGTTTCCCTGAACAGGATTTCCCTGAATAGCATTTGGTTTGGTAAAAACGATAAGCATCCAAATGATGCAGATGTTTCTCTGTTTGGATGCCGATAACAGGACCAGCCCTATGTATATACATAGGCCAGTCGAGGACACAAAAACCAAACAATAAAGACCAACAAGGACCACGTAGGAGTCACAGACTGTTGATGGTGTGAACATTTGTTGTTTTGATGATCATTCGTTTATTTTTATCTTTTTCTTCTTCTTTATGTATCATGCCCTGACAGGTTTTGTTCGGCCACAGTAGAAACTAACAGCACCCTCAGACTGTCAGCTTAAAACCATTATATGAAAATGTATTCAGCAGCTCTAATCTGAACTGTTATGTAAAACTCCGTCAGATGCGCTGTGTCTTTAAGCCTTCAGGATGGAAGGTATAATTTGTAAAACCCTGCATTACTCCCTCCCCAGCACTTTAAAATACATAAGTCGAATAACAGAACATCCACCCTCTGGATTTCGTAACCACGCACAAATTAAATATCTACCTCAAATGTATGAATATGTTTTCTTGTAGTTTTTGTAGGAAAACCTAAATTACATATAAAATTAGGTATTTAGGGTTTTCTTTGGATTCAGGATTTTAGCAACATAAACTGTTTAGAATTTGAAGATTAAGGTCACTGCCTCCTCAGAAAACACATTTGTGGTAATTTTCAAGAATTTATACATTCATTATGGCAGCATGTGAAATCTATTTCTATGCGGGTAAAACAGGACGTAACATAAATAACCCACCCACCCCAAAGTGTCTCCAGTAACATCTGTCTTCTCCAGTATTTCTTCCCAGCTGGCATATCCAGTTTTTCTCTGGAGCTCCATGGCTTTGTTGAGAGGTCCCTTAAGCACCATACACTGCATTACTGTGGAGGAGCAGAACGTGGAGGGCTGACGTAGCGGCTTCTGTACTCAGAGCTATTTGTTGTTTCTATCGCTAAAACAAATGCTCCACGGTTTACCTCTCTTCCAACTTCCATCTCCAGCCTGCTCTCCCTCCTCTTTCCCTATCCTCTTGTGTCAAGATTTATTGCTCTGTAGGCCTGGAGCTGGGAGGTCCCAGCTTACCCCTGCTTCTCCTTCTCAACCTCCACTTTTATTTTCTGTGCCCCTTTTCCCATAAACCTCTTTTTAACCCACCAGGCCACACTCCACCCCTTTGTCTCTGTCACCCTTAGATTTCCTATCTATTTTCAGTATTTCCCTTCTGGTAAATCTTGCCATTACAGTTAGGCTAGATTTTTTAAAAAAAATAACAATACTGAACCAATGCAAAACTTAAATCTTTAAATTCATTATGAGGAGATCACCAATAAGATGCCAAAAAGTGCTCGTTATTTTTTAAGATGCAGAAGAGCAGGATTAATGGTCTCAGTTGTTTAGGTCAGTGTCTGAAGAAATAGCACACACCTATTCTCATTACTGAGTTATAGTGTATATATATAGTATATATATACAGCATGAGTGGGTAGAAATGCACTGCACACGATGTGCTTGTGCAAAAACACAATGTTCAGATTCACAAGTGAGTGCATGAACTCTGTGCTGACACGTTTGAGAAGCTGATTTCTGAGAGCTTGCGTCCATTAAACCTGACTTATAGAGACAGTGCACTGTTGGTGGTGAACACTGGTGTTTTGATTCATGAAACCGACACTGACAGGAAAATGAATGTGACCAAAACAATGTGCTCAAACAGCATGTGCATTGTCCTTCCAGTGCAGCAATGAGTGTCGTCTGCGCTTTTGCACAGATAATATTGCATGCAAGCATGTTTCTTGACCATAATTATCTTCATGATAAAGCTGTGTAGGGCTGCAATAAAAGTTTCATGATTTGTATTAGCAGGCAGTCCAGTTAGGGACTGCATCTTGCAGACAGATTAGAAACAGCCCCTCAAGCTGATTTCTTCAGGTTCCTGGGCCACACTGCAGTTTTCAGCAATAGCCAGTGCCACTGGCTTTTAAAAGATTCAATTGTAGAAAGAGTTTTGCCCAAATGTATAATGGATATTTTCACTACTGAACAATGGTCAAAGTAAAAAACTGCCTTGAACTGCCTGTGGTATTCAAAGCATTAATTAAATCTCCAGCTCCATTGAACTCCGGCTCAATTCACCCTTTAAAAGAAACCATGAACAGACTTAATATTCAGCAATTCAATCAGGCAGGCAGCACTGTGAGTGGTATCTGGACACACACACACACACACACAGACACACACACACACAGAGTGATCTGACATGGCGTAAATGGCCGACTCTCATCTCAGCTGTCACTTTGAGACTTGAATGGATTACAGTGATCTCAAAACTGTTGACACGAGGCTTGTGCAGGACATTGATGACATGCTAAATAGATGATAAGGCCCCTGAATGCACCGAGGATACTTGAACATATTAAATCCAAGTACCCCGAGAGTAAGCTCAGGACTAAGTCTGATTTATTTTCTGTTGTTATATAGCCGTGGGGACTAGAAACAACAAATTAGCACAGCACACCAACAAACACATCACTAATTAAATAGTGCTATCTAATTAGCAGACTTAAAGTAGGAAGAGGAGTGGATGGATGCAGCAGACTTTTGAACACAACACTTACTGGTGTTGTGTTTTGGTGTGGCCTGTATACTCTGTTGTCTACTTGTCTGTACTGATTATTTTAAACAGCTACCAAATCAAGACAATTTAATTTCCATACCAAACTAAACATGACATTTATCTTTTCATTTGGTCAAGGCCATAATCTTGTTGAAGATCTTCCTGTCTCTTCAGTTCTTCCTGCACTGTCTCACTCTTTTTACTGTTGTTCTCAGCAGCGTCTTTGTACCAGTCCTCATTGAAAAGATCTTAGCTCATCTTGGGACAATATCTTGAGCTGCTTAAATGTCAGTTTCTCTCAAATCACCACTGACATTCTATTCATTTTTTTTATTCACATTTATTCATTTTCTTCAATGTGTGTATGAAGCTACAAATTACATCCCCCTCCTGTCCAGAAAGATGTTCTTCATTCTTAATGTTTGGATGGAATTAAAAATAAAAAAAAAAACCCTCAGGAACTGGTAGACACTGATAATGTAGTAAAATCAGCCTGAACATGGGACTTTTATTCGTCTGACAAAAATACAAATATTGTTCTGTAAATGCTGGTTGTATAATTACAAACAAGTTTGTCAAGACAAGTACTGATAAAAGCCTCCAAATGGCCAAAACAATCAAGTACTATTAGAACATCTGTAGTCCCTGAAGATCAAAATGAAAACAGCAGCTGAAGCCAAGTAACATTGCAGATACTGTAACTGGGATTGTGTTCAGGTGCCTGAGAGGTTATGGAACAATATGTTCACTTTGTGGTAGTAGACTCACCCTCCTACAATGATAAATATTGACATAACGAATTACTGAAGTTCTGAATACCATTTAAACTGAACAAATGAAAGCCCCACGTCAAAGTAAGTTTTGAACAGACAAAGCGGAGGAGAACTGAAGAGAAAGTGAATTTAGAAAATAATAAATGAGAAATGAGAATAAGTCAGACCAGGGACAGGAGAGCCAGACGCCTTTTATGAGACCGACTGAAACTAAAAGTTGTCCTTGTTAAAGCACACGCCCATAGCCTTCTAGATTGAGAGACAGTCAGCCAGTAAGATGGGCAATTACAGAGGCAGTCAGGAGAGCAGAAAGCTGTTATTAAACTGATGGCTAAGATGAATCAACCAAATGTATCTTGTATGAGGGTTGAGTACACTGCAGACATTTACTGTATGAAGATCATGAATCAGATGGTAAGAGACAGACAGGAGACGTGAAAGCTTTTACTGGAGTGATGACTAAACACAAATAAACAATCAGATAATTATAATAGTACCTGTTTGGATCGACAGACAGACAGTTTGTGAGACACACAAAGAGAGTGAGACAGATTAGCTGAAAGCTGTTATTAGGATGCATCTGTCCTCGTGCCTGGAGGCTGTGAGGATGAGCCTGTGCTCCACAGATGATTATTATTACCTACGTAATTACATTAACTACTTCAGGCTGGATGCCACGTGCCTGTATTCCTAATCAAAGCAAAGTCATCTGTTAACTGAATTAATGACACGGGGGTATACGCTGTGTCGGCTCACAGGACAGAGCACGGCGTGCGTATTTCACTTTGACGAGGGAAGATTTATGTGCACAACAGTGAACACAAAAGCTAGAGGGGCGACAAAATGAATACAAATATATGGTGAGAGTCTGTGGTCACTTTTATTCCACAATCATGGTGCAGAGTTGGGGCTTACAGATTTTTTACCAGGTACCAGAGTACACTGTGTGCCAGCATAAGCTTTAACAAGCACAGGCCCTGCTCAGTGTTCAATACATTTCTGATGATGATACAGTTAATTCTGGACTTAAAAGTAACAATTAATAACCTATTATTATTGGTAATACCCTGGTAATATCTATAATTTTCTCATCATTGTTACATGTTGCTGTGTTTCACAGAAGCCGCAGTAGTCACATTGTTTGTCTTCAATTCACCTGTTATATAAATAGACATTAGCAGCTGCTTGATATGCAGCAATTATCCACTACCCTTATTTCCATGTATTTGCATATGAGTGTTTAATCAAATAGGACTTTCCTTCAACGGTCACTCCTCTAAATGTCAGACTCCTGCACTAAGTGAATGGGATCAGGCCTGTTCATGCACACTGCCCATTGAGCTGGAATGATTCTTAGCACATTACATCTGTCATGGTTTACAAAGCGCCCATCGCTTTTAACAGAGTGGAAAGATAATACAGTGAAGCCTATCACACGCCCCGTTGAAAATAATTAATCCAGCATACAAGCATTAGGAAAGAGATGAGGGAGGCAATACACAATAAAACTCTGCAGCGTTAAGTTGTTGTTTGGCAAATTTGTTACCTGACTGTGAGCGGGTGGCTTATGTCGTTGCGCAGTTTATACACAACACAGACAAAGTTGTGTATAAACTAGGAGATTATTGTGTTCACATTATAGTATGTTTTTATGCAAGCGTATAGGTGGAAACATCACAAACCCGTAGTCACACACAGGTCCTGTTTTTATTGAGTTTGTCTATGCTTTTTGTGAGTCTTTTTTTGCGTGTATTTGTCCTCCGGCTTGCGCAGTGGTCTGTGTTTGTGTTTGTGATCAGCCTGTCCTGTGAGTCAGTCCAAACCAGAGAGCACACAGGTATCAGGTGTGACATATTAGAAATGTATTCTGGACTTGCACTGGCAAACCACAGAACAATGAGTAGACACACATTACACAGCGCAAGGCTGTGAGAAAGACGGAGGGGGGGGATTCAGAGAGGTTGGAATTCCGAGGAGAATGCAGTGCAGCATTAATTTGGCAAATCAGCAGAGAAAATGGGTCACCTGTATGCTATTCATTTCACGCCACCAAAACAAATAGGGAGGAGAGATGGGAGGAGAGGAGCCGAGAACGACAGTGAAACGTTAGATTGAGTTTGGAGCTTAATGAAAATTGAGGACTCACTGCAACATCACCCACTGAATGTAAACTACCGTGGGCAGCGTGTGTCTCAATCAGACTTTAAACGTGAGGGCAGAGGTCAGGGTCATTGTTACATTTAGCTTGTTTAGGTTGAGCGTAATTGCCTTTTTGCAGACACACACTCACACACACACACACACACACACACACACAAGGACAGACAGTTGAAAACAGGCGAACCCACTCAGAGACAGGATGCTGTTTTGAATAGATTATGCAAATTGTGATGCAGAGTGTATCCGGCCGGTGAGAGAGAGGGAGTCAAGTGTGAAGGTTGATACAGGCTGAGGCAGTATTGGTTATTCAGGTTAATGCAGCACTGATTGGTGCTCAGAGGGGTGAGGGCAGGTGTTACAGTGGAGAGATAGAAATCAGACGACGCGTCGATATTTAAACTGAAAGGATGTGTCAGTAAACAGAGACGAGCGTGAGATTCACTGTTTTCTTAATTGTCTTTCTCTGTCCTTCTCTCTCTATAGGACAGTCCCCTGATTCTGCAATCAGACAGAAACGTGACTGTCAACGCTAGGAATGATCAAGGACATCTGACCGGTCAGCTAACTGTGGGTAAGACTTGCACACACACCATGCAGAGACATTCACACGCACTGCATTTTCTCCAGGAGCAAGATCCAAACCGGGTCATTTGTCCCAGACAGTCAGTTATATTGTTTTGCTTCTGCTTGAATTCGTACATGCGTTTTACCCCCGCCTGTTTACCAAACTGTCTGCTATCTGTTTCCATTAGTGTTCCTCACTGAGGCTGAAGGCCATGCCGTTTCCTAAAATAAGTAATTTCACCAAGCTCTTACTGGATTAGCGATGTCCCATTCTTTCATACAACAACTCTTGGAGGACATTACTTTTGATAACATGATGTTGTTGTTCCATGCACTTTATCAAAATCATTACAAAGCAGCAGTCCTCTGATTGTCGTGTAAAGGTGGCTGAAGCTGCTGTGATTGTAGAGCTGATAAAAACCGTCCTGATTAATATTCTGCCATTAACATTTAATAAGGAAAGGAGAGAGAGCCACAAATGGTTTCCTAATTAAAGACATACAAGTTTGTTTGTGTAAAGGTACTTGGTCAATGTGTATAAACCAGTAATAGTCTTCAAGGCTAGAAAACAACTGCAGTCCATTTACACTTCATTCCCATTTACAATGAAATGCCCTAATAAAGAAGAGAGAAGGACCTAGGATATAACCATGAGGTACACACAACCATAATAGATAACTGGACAATTTATTTTTTCTCCTAATTAATATCACACTTATATATAATATTAATTATTCATTATTATATTTGTTATCTTTAAAATGTTTTCATGAATAGTAAAGTATAGGCTACGAGTTAAAAGGAGTGTATAGTAGAACCTGTCACATCAGAATGATTAGCAGAAACTGAGTGAGAGAAATGACAATGGATGCATTAATATGTTGGCTGGTGGAACTGTCATCAGAGACGAGAGGAAAAGCCTCCTTTCAGCCTTAATTGATCTGTAAATGGAACTAGATAATAAATAGGTCGTTGAGAGGTTGTTAACCTGAGGATGAAAAGCCATTCATTTCGTAGGTCATTTGATAATTAAATGAAATCTTACATTAATTAACAAGGCCTTGTTAAGTGGTCCTGATAAATTATTTTTGTGGATATAAAATTATGTTGTAATTACAGTATTAAAATACATTGAACGTTAAAAATATGGGACTCACGGGAATGATGGGACAAAGTGTACATGATTTGAAACCTGTAACATTCTTAGAAGGCAAATCAGAATAAGTCAGTTGCTAAGGGTGTAAAGACTGTGTGTACTTGCAGTGGATTGGAGGCAGTGGTCCCTCTCAGTGAAGCAAGTCGAAGAGACAAAGTGCTAGTGACAGAGGGAGGCTGTGAACTTTTGTTCCTGCCTTTTTTTAGTATTGTCACTGCAAAGTTCAGCGGCCCACGGTCAGCACTGAAAAACCCTCTGAACATTTCCTACGGGATGAAACATAAGGTGAAAGCTTTCTTAGGTCACACTGAGCTTGTAGTATTAGTACTAATGTATTGATTAACTCCAGAAAACATCTGCACCTATTCAATTGGTCACTTGGTGTCAACATACATACACCATGGGAGGGTAGCTTTCTCATTCAGGGTTTGTTAATGGAGAGAAATTTGTACCTTGTTATCATTAAGAAAATCTGTATATTTTACACACATGGTTTTTACTATGGATTTTCCATGTGTGGGACACATGACAGAATTATGTCATTCAAATCGCATGATATGGGAAATTCATGATTCTTTCTTTTGTTTTGGTTTTTATGAAGGTTTGTAAAATCCAAATATTTTTGGTAGGTGATGGTGTCAGAAAGCAGGATGCTGCGCATAGAGACGATCATTGTGAAGTAGCGTTTACCAGATGACAGGTTAGTTGAATGGTATTTGTTAGGTGGAAAGCTCCTCTGCACTCAACGTTTGATGGGACTGTAGCATATAGACATTCATCTTCTGTAGGCTAGCTGAGCACTTCCAGTGTCTCTCGCTCGGTGCACAGTCTTTCCCTCGCTGACACTTTGAAGACTTGAAATCCCTGACGGCTCCCCCCCTGCTGTTAGAACTCCCAAAAGCCGCTTTCCTCATGAAGAAAAAGCACTTTACTGCTTATGTGGGTCTGAGCGAGTGTCTGTCCGCCTGCCCGTCTCCGAGTCAGCAGAATCAGTCTGGTTACAACGAGATGCCCAGACATCCTGCTGCAGCTCATTCAGGCTGCTGTGGAACAGCACGGTGAAAAACGTGCAGATCTGTATCTGTTCAGTCAGACACGGTTGATTTGGACAGGATTGTTTACAAGCGACGACTCATTTGCACATAAAGGCCAGATTCTCTGACTGATATTTTCCCGTCTCGCACTCAAAGTTACACACGCACACTCGCATTTTCACATACCTGTGTAGCAGATACAACTTTGGGATAAAAGTCCCCAGGCACTGGGAAACTTACCCAAAATGTACAAGTTCCATCAATAACCACTTTGTGACACACAAACACCTACCTCTCTACCTCCTCCCTCTTTAGTATCCATATAGTGATTCTGATGAATCGTGAAAGTGAGACGGTTCTTAACTCCTGACCAGATGTTCGCCACATCGGAAGCAGCCACAGTTCCACCTCAGTAAGCCCCTTATTAGTATCCATCACTAAAAGTCCCTCCAGTTTGTACAGGAGGAACAGGATCATCATCAGTGGGACGGAAACATGAAATGGCCACTAACACTTGTACGAGTACGACAACACAGCACCAAGACCACTTATACTGACACCTCATTATGTATCACATGGTAAAATAAGTGCTACTGTAAGTCACTTAGAGCTGGAGTGAAACACAGAGAGATAGACTCCAATAAGGTCAGAATTTATTGCTCAGTATAAATGATCTGACGTAGGTCAACATAATATCAGCTCAGAGGGAACATTGGCCCTAATTGCTCTGCTAAATCCAGCTGTGCGATATGTCCTTCACACGTCTGCGTGAAGAAGTAACTGTTGATCAGTGAATATCTAGCACTTTGATATTCTGAACATTTCCCTGTTTTGTAACATGGCCAAATTGTGTGGCTCAAAATATAGGATGGTAGATTTTCCCCAAAATGTGTCCAGTGTTTAGATCTTTTTTGCCGACCATTGTGATTGTGGAGAAGTCACTTGAACCTGGTATGACTAACAGAAACACACACACCTACACTCCTTTATCTCCTGTTCCCATGAGCTCATCTTTTGACAGAGAGGGTCCAACTTGACCTTGGGCCTCTCATCTCAGTTTTATTTCTCTCTCTCACTCTATTTCACCCATCCCTCCACTGCATCTTTTCCTCCCCATCCTTTTCAGTTGCTGTCAGCTCATTAATGGGAGGGAGAACCTGTCATCTTTGTCTTCTGAATGGCCAACCATAAAGATGATGAGTGGACTTGGACTTTTGAAGCCACACCCTCTCAACTTTGTTGGCGATGATGTCTCAGCATTAGAGACACCGTAATAAAACAGGGCCTTAAGTGGGATTATTCATGTGGAAGGACGTGTTCATCATGTCGTTCTGTTTTGTGCAAATTTGACAAACTGTAAAATACTAATAACATAGAACAAATCATACATTATAAGAGTTGGGATGGGTGATATAAATATATGAATTAGTAGGTAACATACCAAGAAGAAGCTATATTATACAGCAGAAAAATATATATTATACAGCAGTAAAGCAGCAAATACTTAAATTCAATATGTAGGTTCCTAACACACAATTTACCTACTTACAGTAAGGCACAAATGCAGTATTAACAGTTGTAGTTTTTATGTGTGTGGATGGTTTAAACATGAGCAAAGCTATGTACTTAGAATACCACAGAGTATTATATTGACAGCTGCTTAAACTGTCCATTTCAATTATTGTTAACTGTTTATTTCCCATTTGCCATCTCTTCACCCATGTGTCTGAGTCTCTTGGCAAATTTGACAGTCATTACAGCCTGCGTGAGTGCGTTTATGTTCTGCTTGTCTTATTGACTTTTCATTTTTCTAAGTGCACGGCGCTGATAATGAATGCTCCGTCTCCCCAAGCAGGAGAAGTATTTGTAGCACTCATTACCCGCCGCTGCGTGCGTGTGTGTGTGAGTGACTGTGCCATTTACACATCACAGCCGTAAAAACAACCCTTCTAACTTTAAAAGTGACTTTGAACACGCGAACCTTCCTCAGTATTCAAAATACATGTTGCTCTGCCCTTTTCCTCATCTTTCCCATTTGCTCCCTCTCTCATCCTGTCATTCTCTATCGCTCTCTCATCGTTTTTACCTTTCACTCCCCCCTTTTTTAATCACGCATGGACCTCATCTCTTATTAAACCAACGGATTCCCCGCTAACCTTGTTACCTTTCCCTAAACTCAGGCTTACATTTATCACTTCATTATCTTTATCCTCTTACACTAATGATGTTCCCTTTTATCTGAGGGGAAACGCTCACCTCGTTTCTCTGGCATTCAGCTGAAGTCGCTCAATCAGTGGATCATCAGAGCACTAAAAATTAGGAGACTGAAAGGCAAAGGCCATAAAATAGTTTTTGGCGAAAGTCAGGTGAGGCTCTGAAGGGAAAGTCAAAATCATAATGTGTTGTTGTAGTTAAGTATATGAGGTAGAAATGTGTATTTGTAGCTGTAAGCATGTAAGAACTTTATTATTATTCTCACCCATTCTGACAAACACAGCACAATCAAGCAGTTTAACATTGAGTGTTGGCCAAAATTGTTTTTTTGGTGATTAGTTTGGCAAAGTGTTTATGTGCATAGCTTTGCATACACTTCTCTTGTTCCATTACACACAGTCCAATTATGAATCCTCATCTTTGCAAATCCCCCCTCTGAGTCACAAATTATGGATATTACAGTCAGATTTTGCAGTGAACACATTTTCAGCCACAGTGAGGTCTATCTGGCTTGATTTGGCTGAGGAGCACAGAGATACTCAGTAGTCAGATTCCCTGTGCCTCCCTCTCATCCAATCAGCAGGCATCAGACGGCACGGCTTCCTTTTGGATTGTGCTGCTCCATGATCAAATCAGTGGTTTTAATGAGACAGTTAAAAATACATAGAGCCGGGCAGGAACAAACTGGAATACATTTCAGAGGCTCCATAAAGCCAAGGATTTACTGCCGTTGTTGTTATTTGTCTTTATGATTGCACTTTAATTGGACAAAGGCGAATTGTCTGCAACCTGTTTTGGCTTCAAGATGGAACATGTTTTGTTCATCATTTCTATATGTGTGAGTATGTAGATTGAGATGCAGTTCTAATAATATAAATAATAATAAGTTACATACTATTTCCATGTCATATGCATGACATTACATACTCTGCAAGCTGGAAATATCTTCTTAGTGGGGCATGCTAATAATATTTTGTGCATAGTCATAGTGAAAGACATGAATGCAAAGTGCGCCATGAAGAATCTGCCACAAGGTCAGAGCGGTGACTCGGCTTTCCTTCGGGCATGTTTGGAAACCAAACATTTATAACTGTGTGCATTTTCAATAAAAAGATAGAATACCCAAACTTCCTACAAGAGTCACATTCAGTTTTGAACACCATTAAATCCCCTCAGGCATTTTTTCCATGTTGTGTTCTCAATTCAAGCAGCAGGCATATGCTGTTATCCAGGGAGAATTTCAATAACTGCTTTTTTTCGCTTATTAATCTTTGTAATGGAAAGTTGAAGAGTAAAAACAGAGGTTGTAACGAGCATTTATATATGAGGCAATGCACGGTTGCACCTCAATGTATTGGCGCATAGTTTGCTTTTGTTTTCCACTGAAAACATATGTTTCTCTGTAGGGCGACTCAGAATGTATAGGTTGTCCACAATGAACCTGCACTAAAGTTATTTAAAGGCCAATGATCAGTCTGGTCTGTAACAAGATCTTAGTCCAACAAAGCAGCATTTTACTCCTGACTGTAAATTGCAGTCTGATACAAAAGGTGCTCCGTCCTAAGTTGTTAAACATATCTAAATGCACTTACTGGAAAGTTAAGTTACAATGAAGTTAGTTACAATATTCTCTCTCTCTCTCTCTTTCTCTCTCTCTCTCTCTCTCTAGTCTCATATTTATCTTGAATATGATAGTTTTCAGTGTACAACAAAAAGTATTTGGTTTTGTTGTTGAAAAACCATTTCATGTCATGTTCATTTGTCCTTTATCGAAATATGAAAAGCTAATTAATGAAATGTTGGAGTTAAGGCTCACAAACTCATATTTGAATGCACCATTATTATCTCCTCCAGCTTGTATATGCCATGATTGCAGGATAATGGTGTAATTACAGCAGAGATATGTAAGAAAGCCTTGGCTTACCCCAAGGCAAGTTACAGAACTTTTTCTATTTTAGATATTTTATTCCAAAGTCCTGTGATATAGTATGCTGATTTGGGAGTTTGTTACATAATGCAGGTTTAAGTTGAACCTAACTTTCTAGGAACTAAACCTCAGACACTGCTGCTTCCTGTTAGGTTTGTTTCCAAGCCAGGCTTCACCTCTTATACCTTTTATTGCTCCTAAGTGCTTCACTGCAGCGCCTGTTCTTTTTATCCATTTTGCACAGGCTGCAGTTATATCTTAGCTTTACTACAAAGCTCAGACCTTCACTTCGCTTTGCTGCAGTATTTGCATAGTACTTACAGGAGTCAACACATGCGCGTTTAAAAGCACAATAAAAATGAGGTTTCTTGCTCTAGGCCATTCACGACTGAAGCTACATGTAACACGAGGGATCTGAGCTCATCTATACCTGTGTGTTTGTTTGTTTATTTTCAGTATACTATTCTGATATGTTATCAGAGAATATTCTGATCTTTGTAGCAATCCTGCAGTATATATTTAACATGGCCACTCTGCAACAGTCAACATCTGCGTCCTTATTGTGAATTGGTGAGATTTGGCTTCTCAAGTCTGGGTTTGTAAAGGGACCACAGTTCAAAAAGTCCTGTTCTGTTATTAGTGAAACTTTCACATCACTATTTTTGATTTACGTAAGTACTTTTGATTTACGCAAGGTCATATTGATCTGTGTATGCAGTCCAGGAATGAATTTTTTCCTTCATGTAAAGTCAGTTTATCTTTAGCTGAGTGTGAAGGATTTGGGAAGATAACAAATAGAATGAACGTGAAGAATGATCTTTCTTACTTTATCTGAAAGTAGGCCCTCGTTAGTTGTCTTAACGCTGGCAGCCAAAGAGTTGTTTGGTTGCATTCTGGGTTTTAAATCCCAAAGGAATATTTATGTACCACAGCCTTTGCCTGTCTTTTCATCTTCCCTCCACCTCACAGCCCGAACTTCAGAGATCAGGGTGATTAATGTAGGTGACAAATGGTATTCATTTATCTGTCCCTCTGTCTCTTTCTCAGCTTCCATACCATATTAATGACTGTAATCAACTCTAAATAAATAATTTGTGTCCCCGAATGCATGAATCTCACCCCCTAGCTCCGGCATATTCAAAACTCAAATTAAAAAAGTAACCTGCAATGCAGTTCCTTCTTTTCACCTGTATGTCCATGATGCTCCTTGTTATTTTGTCCTAATTTATATTTGTCGGTTGCTGTTAAGGTGTCGTATAAACACCTTGAAAAGAATGAAGGCATTCTGTGGCGAAGCAGAGGGCCTGTCTTTTTGATTGGTTGACACACTTTAAATGATGCCGTGACCCTCATTTCCTGCCACTGCATCATGGTCATGTGGCATATTTTATTTTTCAGGGCCAAAATCATACAGTTGCTTTGTTAGTTTTCCTTCTCTTCTTCTTTGACTCTGTTTCTCCTTGAGCAGTTCATCACTGCAGCGGCAGCCGGTAAGGAGATGCACACGGACACAGATGGGTTCGGGATCGTGGCGATACCGTAGGTTTATTCACAACACAGGGTCTACACGGTTGATAACAGAAATCTAAAGGAAATGCTCATTACACTCGTGATCTCAATCCCTACGGTGTGTCAAGAGGGACAAAAAAGGCAATTCACCATAATAAACTCTTATTGTAGGGTGGTGTTATAGTGACATCTAGTGGCACAACTTTGTATCTACCTTACCTATGAATGTATGTTCCGACTTACGTCGAAATTCGGTTACGACACATTCTCAGGAACGGATCTCTGTCGTAACTCGAGGACCCCTGTATTAGACCACAGCTGTGATTTTGATCATGAGATCTAATTTATTTTATAAATATAGCCTGAAATTCACACACATGCCCGTTAAAAAACTAGGCTGATGTGTGTTGGTACACTTTGTGCAGAGGACATGCACTTTACATTTATAGTCAGTGAGTTAACTATAGTTTTGAATTTTGAGGTGCGATCAATACTTACGTGGTCGAGACCAGACTACTGGTTGTTTAGAAAATAAACTATCCTGAACAAAGACGTGTGGATAAAAATGCTGTGACAATGGAAGTAACTCAGGCTTTTAATATTGTTCTATATTGATTTTTGCCCAGCAGAGTGTTTCAATAGATGAGATTACAAAATTACAAAAGGATCAAAACAAACTATGTGCCACACAGGCAATACAGAACAGTTGTTACCGTAAAGTAATAGCATACACAGACCACTTTCATTTTGTCGAATAACCTTTTATTCAGTTCAAGTAAACCTGACCATTCCACTAGACATACTACAGGGGGTAACTTTATATTATTAACAGCAAACTCAAACAAATGGTTGTGTATTCAATTATGCACACAAAAAGAGTTAAATTCCTCGAGTTACGTCGGAGATCCGTTCCTGAGAATGTGTCGTAA